>DVQP01000550.1:0-21417 GCA_018231745.1 Danaus eresimus
TATATATATGTAAATTTATTTATTTATATATATATCTACATATACATATATGTACTCTATATATGACAACAAAGCTATAACGACATCTTGTACGAAATCAGACGACTTAGACTATCGTGTGATTTCGTACAAAATCCAATTGATGTGCCATGACCTCTCAGCATCTCTTTGCAATGTGAAGATAAATTTAATCCACTACCTTGTTCTCATTTTTGAGTTACAATACTACAAAGTTTCGTAAAATTTCATTAAGTAGTATTTTCATGAAAGAGTAACAATCATCAATACATCCTCACAATACCTTCAATTTCTGATATTAATAGGATTTGCTCATTTAAAAATAAATAAGATGTATTTTAAATGTAATATTACTAATGTAAATGCGTCGTACTTACTCGTAACTTAATGTCTATTGTTCTACGTGTAGGCTCTCAAAGGCTCAAGGAAACCACTTTCACCGACGATAATCAGACAGACCCCGTTACACGGAGAGCGATTGTGCTCACTGAATTCTTTTACCTAAGTACTAAATTTAAATTTGTTGCCGTATGTGACATCTGTAATTAAAGATTTCTCGATCACTAATATATAATTTAAATGATAAACTAGGTAATTGTCAAAAAGAACTTGAATGAATAAATATGTCCAAACAGTACATAAAAAATCTATTATTAAAAATTTGATCAGATAATAGAAACAAAGCGTCTGCACAATTTTTCGATGTCAAAACAACTAACTGTATCGACCTTCCTCAATGAATGTGGTAAATTAATAAAATATGGGAATGTTAATTTGAATCATTAGACGAGAGACAAGATGCCGAAAAAATTATTTGAAAAAAAAACGTATGTGATCGCGCCGCCCGTGCTGTAGTGTGTGGAAACAAGTTAAATGTGTTAAATGTGGGCCTGTCATACATTGATACTTGAAACTGGATATGATTTAATCAACAAATAAAAACAATCAGTGGAATTTTACATTTGTGAATGTTCATTTCAATACCATGGAATGTTTATCTTCTAGCAAAACGAATGTAGGAATTAGGGATGCTATAATTTTTGTACAATGACAGCGATCTCTTCCAGAAGGTCTAAATCTTCGAGTCGCCCATTAAGTTATTCAATTCACGCTAAGTGTATATGATTTTCTCTAGTATAATGGACTCTAATCCGTTGTCACACATGTCTAATACCGTGGTCGCATGAGTCCATTACAATTTTTCGTAACGGATCATTACAATATCTCATCGTGACACAGAAAAATTCTACATGTAATTTGGGTGAATTTTTACGAGTATTTGTTTTTCCTGGGCGGGCCCTTTTATAACCGTTAAATTGTCGGGAATGTTTCAGGTCGGTTACTTTGTTTTTTTTTTAGGACTATATCGCGAGCATCTTTAAATAACAACACATGCAATGGTAATACAAAATAAAATATAATTAAATTATATATGTATGTAAATTGTAAACGAACTTACTTATAAATAATGTTCCATACTCTAATAGAAAAATATATTCGCAATTATCTGACCAAAAATAAATATATATGTATTTAGAAATATGTTATAACAAAAAATACAGGCGATATCCTCTTAATTAGTCGGTGTTCTGAGGATAAAATTAACTTCATTAATCGAGAGCCGAGTGTCCCGGAACACAAAGCATGTCGAATTAGACTAATTATATACCCCGGACCTGTCACATGTGGCACACCTTAATGACAAAAATATAACGTCCAATATTATGATGTCTATTTGTCTTTCTGTGTGGTAACACTTTACTAAATAGATATTTTTATTGCCACACAATAATATGAATTTGGTAATGACGATGTCTTTTACATTTATAAAAATATTTCATGTTCCGGATAGGTCAAGACTGTAACTTCATCATCAGGTGGTGAAGACAAAGTCACAGTCTCGCTCAATCAATCTGACTATTGTCACTAATTTTCATCTATTTTTTGTACAAAGAATATTATTTATATAATGATCGTAGTCAAACTCATGTATTTTGAATTAAAATAATATCGAACAAACATCACTAATGAGAAAGGCTTTTTAAATAAAAAGTTTTAACATAGAATATCGATTTGGGCAACTTATATTCAGAAACCTTTTAAGGCATTATCTTAAAAGAATACTTGGAATAACCGTTAAAGGGTTAGTGAAGTTCCCTTGAGGAACAATACTCTTAGTTGAAATTACATAGACTTTATACGGAAAAGAAATTTCATTGGTGTATTTAAAGAGCAAATATTGTAGCGTTTGTCTTGATTTCAATATTGTATTATTATTGCGATTTGTAATCTCTCTAGCTCGAAAACCAAAAGCTGCCAAAACGTTTACATGACTCATCACTCACAGCCGATTTCGATTTGATACTTGATTCGACATAACACTTACACGATACGCATAATCCTACAACAAGATAATGATCGGCCTATTTGTATCTTTACGACCATATGGAACTTATGGACCTTAAAATTTTATACTGTTTCTAATCAAACGTTTCTTACAACTCAGGCGTTACTTAAAAACTCTTTTATAGGTTTGTTATATAAAAAAAGTTTATCTTATTTGTCATATTCAAGTATTACAAATGTTTGAATCTGAGATGTTTATAGTTTTTACGTATTTAGATATTCAATATTGATTTTTTTTGTAGATGCTGTTAATTAATTATTTATGTTTGCAACGTGTGCGGCCTATCAGTGCATATTTCAGCGGCACCTTTGCTTCTCAATGACGCCTGAAGCGTGTATAAGGATTTCAGCTCGTTTCACGCCTTTTTTTGGACATTTGTGTGAATATTATTAGACCATGAAGTGTTAGATGCCGTGATAATTAGTTGACAGTAAGGTTTTGAGTTAAAGATAAACAAAAAATTATATATTTGTTATGAACGTTTTACTTAATTTTTAATTTGTAGCATAATTATTTTTTGATGAAATATACAGTATGACAATATAATCTTGGTAGTATTCAACTTTTCGAATAAAAATCAGTTACAAGTTGGCAGTTTTAATGTAAATTAATTATGGTATAATTGTTTCTAAGAGATTAGGCCCAAGGTGCGGGCTAAGTAGAGAAAATTCAAGATAAACGAAAAGTTTTGTAAGAGATTCGTTGAAGCGTTCGTTTTAATTAAAACGTTACAAACCTCCCAAGGTTATCGTTAATTACAAGATTTCTGTTGTCTCAAGATTTCTTTGTTTCTGTCACTCCATTTTATCTCAATCAGTTTTCTGATATTACTATCAGAATTTGCAACATCCTCTGCTCGGTTCGCTGTATATGTGGGTCAAAGTTATAGAAACCAAGTAATTTGTATTTAATGAAATTTTATTTTAAATCTAATCACAAACTAGGTTCATACGTCAACGTCTCATGGATTTACCGTCTATTATGCGAATTTAGCGAATGGTCAGCATGTCAAATCCACTCCAATTATTAATTATTAGGTATTTTATAAGAATTTTGTCTTGTACTCTTAAAGTTTATGCCTACATAGGAGATATCTACATACAAGTGGAGTATGAAAATACATTTGTTTTTGTAATTATTGTCTTGGTTTTGGTCGTGGTTGCCTAGAGGTTAACGGTCCGTTTCTCGTGCATGAGGGCGCGGCTTTAAAACCTGGCGAGTACTAAAGTGATTTTTGAGAGTTATATGTACTTTCTAAGAATATTTAGACACCACTGACGGACGGTGAAGGAAAACATCGTAAGAAAACCTGGACTTATAATATTAAATTATAAGTGGTAAGTCACCAACCCGTCTTGAGCAAGCGTGGTGATTAATGCTCAAACCTTCTCCATGTGAGAAGAGGCCTTTGCTTAGCAGTGGGCTCCGACAGGCTGATGATGATGATATTGTCTTTGGACTCTTCCATTCCAACATGAATGACATGCCGAACAGTATAAACCTACCCAAAATTAGATTATTATATATTATAGTAAGCTACGTACTGATAACAATATTGTATTGGTTTTTGTTACTTTTAGTTACTTTTTCATATTGACAAATGAAATAAAAAAAATGATGACGTTATTTGTAAAAAAAATATTTTTTTCACTATTATATAATAAAAAATGCAAAAGATTTTTTCTATCACTTACATATTTAATGTAAACTAAAAAAATATTTTTATTAAATAATATTCTAAACATATAAGAAGAGTTTACCAATTTATAAAGTTTAAAGTTTATAAGAAGTATTACATTAAAGTCAAAATGTAATTGTATTTGTATTAATGTAGATTACATATAATATGTTCATTATTTCAAATATTTTTTATCTCATATAGTAGACACACATAAGGTGCATTTAAGTCTGACTCTTAGTTAGCATTACATAAAAATTGTTGGTCTATGGAAATTTGAATCTGTTAAAAATTGATTTCAATTGTTTCACTTGTTACATTTATATAGGAAAATTTTAAATTAAACAGAATAGCTTAACAATAAAAACTGCAAAAAAATATAATTGCTCCAAACCGCCATTTGAAATCGATGTGGTATAATATTAAAATTGTAGCTTGATCCAAAGAAAAAAATCTAACAACAAATCAACTTAGCTAAAAGAATAATACGTAATAAAATATTGCTGAAAAATTATAAATTGTATCGTACACGAACACGGAACGACAATGCAATTAACACACACAGACATAACAAAATAATATTATAGTGTGCACACAAAACTCCGCCTTGAACAAAATTTGACCAATCGGTGAATGTTGTAGGCATAGATCGTTGTTACCGCACGCCTCGTGTTCCTCGTCACGGAGCACCGACTCAGGCGCGACTCACACATTGTTAAATATAAGAGCTTCACTTTGAAGATACCGGATCAGACTCTTCATGCTGTCCCTCTTCAACGATTTACCCGTTCTGTTCTCTGGCAAACGTTTTCTTCAAGATCTAACATTAACAAATTTTATTTATGAACATTAGTACTGAATTTGAATCCTGAAATACGTTTGGCGCGTATTTGTGGTTTAGTATCATCGAAAAATTAAGGTGATGTAGAGATATTTGAAGCCGGTCGATAACTCAAACTTGAAAACGATCGGGCAACAGAAAGAGACAAGTTATCAGGTAGCGGTGTCGAAGGCTGTGGAGGCGGTTTGACTATTTTTTGTTGCACCGCTGATTGTGAAAGATTACACTTGAGAGTCGAAATACATCTTTACATCACACGTCAGTGGCCAGTGAGCTGTCTTCAAAGTAACACGGATTCGACACACGCAGTTCCCTTTTACGTAATCATGCCTGCGTGCAACCTGTGATTGTAGTGATAGACTCATTGTGATTTTCTTGGACTTTTGTATGTGCTAGAACTTGTTTGGAGTTTGGAGTCACTGCGTCTGCTTCAAGTTTCGTTGCTGCGTCAATGGCTGTATCGACTTTAAACATGACTCCCTATTTCACTGGATATTCTTTCCAAGGTAAGTCTTTTGTAGGGTTATTGTATGTTAATTTATTTATCCTTCTCTTGATGTTATCGTCATCGTCCTCATCTTAAAATATTTTTTCGTTCCAAGTCTGTTTGTTATTGTTTACCATAATCTTTAAAACTACCGATATATTATTAATACACTTATTATAACCACAAAAGAGGTCAATAAAGAATACCGCATTAGGTTTATGGCCTAAACTTAACAGGTGATTAGTAGTTAATTACAAGTATCGAAATCATCCAAAATAACATAATTAGCTTCACAACTAATTTTCCCATCTCAAGCTTCATAACCAACCATAAAACGATAAAATCAAGAAGAAATTATAAGCACCAGAGACTTTATGGCTCTCCATATACCGATTTTAAGGAGACTTGGGACGAGGAATACAAAAAAATTAAACCCAAAACCTTAAACAAAATGAGTTTCTTATTTAGTAAGTTTTGGGAAAGAGGAATGACAGCTTGTAAATAATATTTGTAAAGGTTATAACATAATATTGTCACAACTTCTTTTGTAACGTATGAATTTTTTCACCAATGGTCTTGATCTAAATATATTTATGAAAAATAATCTATTCCAAATTATGTATATATTTTTCTTATTTTAGTGCCAGTTCCCTAAACAACTTCCTTGAATTTACATATTTCCTCACTTGAGGTTTAAGTGATATGTATTTAGTAACTGGCGCGTCGGTAACATTTTTTTACCTATGCCTTAAGCTTTATCCCAAATGTTAATTATCTTTTAATCCTTAGACTTGATAAAACCAAATTTTCTAGCTACTTTTAGATGTAGATGGAATCAACTCCTTATAAATAATTTACCTCGTTAATCATTTGATAAATCTATTTCAATAAAGAATGTAGGTGTAGAATTAAAATAATTACCATTTGCAGGATATTGGCACAGATTAAAGCCTACAAGCAAATTAATGTTCGATTTACTTACTTTATTTACTTTTATTCAGTGTTATCACTGCTAGTCATTTAAAGAATAAGGGAACTGCCATAAAGTTAAGTAATGGGCTCGTAGATCTGCTGTCAACTGTTATTTTTTTTGTGCGATTGTAAGAGTTTCGAACAAAATTATTACCAGTCATAAAAATACTATAGAAGCTTTGTTTTAGTTCCCATTTATTGAACATTTATGGCAAGAGACAGTTCTTTTAACACAAACGGTCTACACTATTTGGAACGTAACTTCTGATTCCTAAAATTTATTGATTTGAAAACAGAAGATTTTAAGAATTTAAAAGTAAAGTAACGTTTTGAACTAGCCAAATGGAGGTTAAGCTGTTTTCAAATTAAAGTAATGAAACTATAGAAGTAATAAAAATATACTTCATTTTACATCACTACACTCATGCATACGAAAGTATTTTTTTGAGAAAAATATATTTATTTTTGATATTCTTTAATAAAATTGCTACAAATTTAAATTGTTTGTGCACTCGTTTTTTGATAACCTTAATTATTAATAATTTTAATTACATACGTACTTATTATCGTTGTTCATGGTATAAGTGGTATTTCATTACCAATTTATTGAAGACTGTGTTATGATTGAACATGTACTACTTTTTAGTTCGTACAGCTACGGTTTTAAACATAAATCATCATAATACGAAAACATTACAACAGCATTGTTAAAAATGTCACCACGACTTATGAAATGTTTCGTTCAGTTTGGTTTAAGAAAACCGGGACTGTTAAATGTGAACGGATTAAAAGGAGACATGTGAGGCAAAGGACGCCGCCTACCTTTGTTGTTTTTAGGAAAAAATCTATGTTAAATTAATATACATATAAATAAAGTACCTATGGCTAAAAAAGTTTCGCTATATATCATAAATGTAATAAAATAATACTTCAGTTATTTAATAATGCTTTAAATTAAGAATTATTGAGGCATAAAAACATGAACTATTGAAGGATATTTCCCTGGTTTATTTTATTTATATAAAAATATTTCCAAACCACCGGTTATTTCGAAGATGGTACCGAATAAAAACGTTATCGTATTTCAGAGGAATGTATCAATAATGCTTGAATTTTATTTAATATATTTTACAAGTGTATTGTAGTGTTTTGCGGAAAATTTTAATAAGTATATAGATTTTAATTTATAATACAAAACTGTTTTCAGATTCGCTTCTTCTATGGTTTCTAATTTGGACCATCCATAACTTTTGTTATATTCACGGAGCTACATATCACATCATTCGTGTTATGAGTTATTCCTTGTCTTACATGACTCATTGTTACGCCGCGCCGGCTCCTTTCAGCTTACTAAACTCTTAAATCCTTAATTCGACACATAATTATATAACTACGGGTATAAATCGGGCTTAGTGTCCTAAGTGCGATGCGCTTACATCGAAATATATTCTTGTTATACAAAAGCGAAAAGGAGATTATATCTAAATATGAGACACGTAAAGATTTGCGATTTCTGTTTACTTTTATTTTATTGAATGCCTTTTAAACTTACCGCCTTAATGAATTATTTTATTTTGTAAATTGATTAAGATATGGTATTTAAAAAATAACCTGATTGAAACAGGGTCATACTATATATAGTAAACAAGATTTTTAATGTGGAAGTTAATGCCGATATTTCGCATAATACGTTCGAAGAGTGTCGACGTGTTTTCGCCCGCGGCTAGGTGACGGGCCGTTGAGATAACATCGTACCTTATAATTTCTCCAACACCAGCAAACTCGTACATCGATGTTTTCAACAAAATCTGACCTCTATAAAAAGGATACCATAATCAAGGTATAGTCACATTCATATCAAGTTGGACAGCGGTGCACGCACACAGACTCGGGATCAAAGGCACCGACAGGCTCTTTTAGCCGCATAATATGACGCCCCCCCCCTCCCTCCCGCAAAACTTGTCTTACCTCCAGGGCGCTTACTTGCCATTATTTATGCCGATCTATTAATAAACAAATTGATATAACGGATGATTAATTTATATAACTTTTAAAATTTTTGCCATTTGATGAATTGCTCTTTGTACCCAAAAAGCGGTTTCTTTAGGAGTAAATTATGAGCTTGCCAAAGTCATTGATGACTTTGTATGTAATTTTAGTTGATTCCACGATAAGATTGTTAAATTAGTTTTTTATAATTTATAATCAGATAAGGATTATACTTAAGATGACAATCGTTGTTGCCTCAGGCAGAGAATAAGCGAGCTTATCTAGCCTTTCCCTGTATTTTTTTTACATTTTAATTGTTGCCTTCGCTATCTAATTTGTTCAATCGTGGTAACAATCTTGTTATTTTTTATTGTTTGTTTTTACCTCCTCCTTTATGTTAATTATTTTAAAATCATTATCCCCTATTATTATTTCAGCGAACAAGTTATTTTTAACTCTCCATGACGCCTTTGATTGATGTCGAATTATGTTCTAATTAACGACATTAATATTTTGTTAGCCGATAGGTTTATCATTTTATAAGTTCTGAATGCCATCTTCTATGTTAAAATAATCTAACATGGACATTCACTAGTTTCTTTTATTTAATTTTTAAGTAAAAGCCCTAGCGGCAAGTCGTCGGTTCAAAGAATATATTTCTTATAATAAAAGAAAAGGTTCGTCAAATTAGTATATAACGCGTTATGAATACAGAATGAGGTCAAATAGGGCACTTTCAAACAAACTATTATAATGAAATAAAATATTCAGTCCCATTCATAGCTTGTACCTTATATTATTCGTTGACGAGCCGCAAGGCGTCGCCTAGTTTGAACAGTTGGCATTTAGTTCAATGGAGGAAGATTTCGTTAGAGCGCATGTCTACTTTTATTTTAATACATCGCATTTCGTCATTATTTTTTTTGGCATTGTAGCGTTGAACTAGAACTAAAAGTTTTAAATTTAATAATAGCTTAATCATGTGAAGGTTAACTCATACTCATTAAAATAATATAATGTCATATTGTTTTATTAATATTATATTAAGTTTCTTTTTTAAAACACTTTTTATCAATAATTAATACCTACCTCGAAGAGGGTCATAGATTGAAGATGTTTATTTTTTGTGACGGTTTTTATGAAATAAAATATTTCATAGCGTACATACGTTTAATCGAAATAGACTCATATTTTACGGACATAATAGACCTGATTTGATAAGCGATTGCTACACCAGCCACGCGACCTGGAGGCCACACAAATATCCGAACGCTTGAAGAAGGCTTAATGGAATGACATAGCTTTGTGAATGCCGCCCAATTCTAATGCTCATTCAAATGGCATTTCTTCGCTTTGTTGCTTGATTTTGGACAGCAATAGCTTATTTTATTAGTGTTTAAATGATTTTAACAGGTTTCAAACAGAGATCAATTTGACGGGTTATGTTCAAATGGATTGTATTAATCATTCTTCAATTTCTTCATTGGTATAGGAATGGTATTATTATGTTTGGTCTACAAAGCCTTGACCCTAAGTTGATAGGCTTTTGGAATCAAATCAATGTTTACTCTACAAACATGTTTTATTGTTACGCTAGATTGTAAATATTTCTCATGAAATTGAAAAGAAATGGTAACATGTGTATGAAATTAAAACAAATAAATCAAATCATTTCATAGACATGTTTAAATTTCAAATGTTGTTTACAATATTTCCGTTTAACTCAATCAAGAATAATTATAATTACATAATATCGAACGATTGTTGATATTTAAACTTGAAGGAAACTTAGATCACATATGTAGGCAAGTAGCATGACGTAAAGCCTCATATAAATTTTACTATTGGCACATTAATGTCGCTACGTGAAATTGATTTGCAGGCAGAAACATATTATGATTGTGAAAACGGGGTTTACGATTTATTTACACAGTATAATATTAACTCCAAACATTATGCACTATCATAGTAATGTTAAACGAAGGAGCAATATTCCGTTTTACGGTATATTTATTATTGATTTCTTTTAAATTTTGGTCTTACAAAATGCCTTTCATTGGTTTTATCTGTCTTTTGTGTATTGTGATACTATTTATTTATAGTTTAAGCGATTTAGCTTGCATAACATGTTAAGAATTTTTTTGCCAACGAGGTCAACTTCTGTAGCGACCAGCTAATTAGTCGTAGATTTTAAAAACATATCTTCCAATAAAAGAGTTCACCTACCACCTTAGGAACTATTCAGATAGTCAATTCATAAGTTTATCGAAGCACTATTGTTTAAATTTTATAGGGCATAGCTTGTAACAAACGCGCGAACGGGATATCTTTACGCCTATTGCCTTCGTAACTTTTATTGGTCACTCTACCGTAGTGTGCCTCTGGCGGTATCGAAGCAATAACCTATGACATTTAAAATCACAGCCAATATACAACAAAACGTGACAAATTGTAAATAAAGAAAAATCTAAATCCTATTCGTAATAAATATGAGACTATAACAACCAAGATTTTAAAGATCTGTGTGAAAGAGCGAGTGAAATGAGAACGTTGAAAAATTATTCAAAGTGCTTCGTCAATTTCCAAACAACAAATCCATTTGAACGTTTCGGAACGTTGGTGATGAGCCCCGGATTAAAAAATCGGAATCCATTAAATTGAAAAGAAAACAGTAAAGCAAAAATGTACTTAAGAAATTCAATCATGAAATAACAATGAGTATGACATCTGGACGATTCTTCAGAGTTTGATGAAATTGTGATTGCTAATTAAAGTTGACACAGAAATGCGAATAGTGAATAGAAAATCTTCATTTATTTTGATACGCTTTGCCTCTTACGTTTAGCATTAAATGATTGACTCTGTATCAATTTCGTTTTACATGAATGCGACGGTTGAACGAATTGGAACATGATTATGTTATTTTAAGGAAATTTTCTTCCATCTATAGAAGTGCGCCTTCATCTTTTGCTTAGTGTGTGATTATATTTCAAGAGAACTACTGTTGCGTCGGTCATGAATAAGACACGTAAGTAACAAAATAACTACTAGCTTCCGAATAGGCAGTGACTATTATTTTTTGTAGTCAATTCAACGTTAGTATTGTGTCAATTTGTATACCACCCTGGTAGCTTCTATTGTACTCACAAAATGGCGCATGATCAAATTGTGCTTCCGGACGATTACATTTCATGAATCAATGTATAAAGTTGTTGTTAAATTTGCCTCCTTTTAAGCTAATAGTGTTACAATGTTTGGGAATTCTATTACGCATTGTTATATTTTGAAACTCTATATATAAGTTATGTGTTTAATTGAGCTGATATTTGTATATACAGCCTATTAAATGTGCTTATGCGGACTTATTTTATATAAAAAAAACTTTTTATTTATTTAACTTGTTTAGTAACAATTAACCAGAGTTAAAATAAAGTGATTCGTTTATATACTTTATTTCTCAGCTCTAAACTACCCAAATATGTATAGAGACGCCATTATAGGCACGTTATGCGTCATAAACACTTCGAGAACATAAAATTAACACTCAAAAACATGGGCTCTTAAGGCACCACGACGTCTACGGGATTCCAATAAAAAATATGTATTCGGGGATCACTTGCAGAAACTTAGCCGGGCAGGCCCATAAAAATCTAAATTCTTTCCTTAAACGAAATCTTATAACAATGGAAATAAAGATGAATATGTGAACTACAATTTGTTTTCTTGTGGTACTTTTGTGTTCATTACTGGAGTTAGAATACATATGTTGTTTGTGTTACGGTTTATTTTACAATAATCTGTTTGTGGATTCTCGCCTTATCAAAGGACATACTTGTTGACATGTTGTTTAATTGATCGGCGGTTCTCCGCAGGGGTCTAGGGTCGTAGTGTGGCGGTATCTTTGTGGAATTATTCGAAATTGATAAACTATAAATGCCACAAGTGGAAGATGCCACTGTTATTTTTTTCTTCATAAATGATAGGTGTCTGTCACTTTTGAAGAATAAGAGGAGTGAGTGTTGGAATTCGGTTATGTATGTCTTTGGGTAAAGATTTTTTTGTAGTTTTTTATAATATGATTAATATTAAACTTAGCTATAAAAAGTCATTTAATGTATTTCGTTTAATTTAAACTTTAATTACTAAGTAAAAAATTAAGCCCACCTTTTAGTATACATATGTATAACTTTTATTATATAAAGATTATTCTTTTATACAATTAAGGTTATAATGGGGCCTACATAATATATTTTGTTAACGATTTTCGGCTGGATAGACGTCATCATACAAAAGCGTTGCAAAAATCGATGATCGGCGGCTTCCTTTGACGATAGGTGGTCCTACCACTACCCATGATGTGATTATAATAGCCACTTTACTCACACATACATTAATAGTGCCAGAAATATTTTCTACCACGAGAAGATTTTATTTGCAATTACTGTCGAACGAACTTAATTATCGCTCCCGATGCTCATCACGATAAAAGATTAATTAACTTTTTGATGACTTACCTTTCATTGTGGGAAATTGCGAATGACCATATAAATATAATGTAGGTATTAAATAAAAAAAGACGATGAAATAAATTACATGTTCTAAAGATAAAACACTGAAAAAGAAAAATATACTTCTTAAAAGTGAACTTTGCTATAAAATATCCCATTTTCTACTAAAACGCACAATTTTATGATATAACAATCATTCTATACTAGCTTTTGTCCTTATGTCAAAGCCAGAAACAGCTTTTGATTCCTTTTAAGTGAAATCGAGTAACTACTTGAACTTAATACCGCACGCAATCAAACGTAAAATAAGCAGTAGCCGGTCGTTGTATTGACGGCATTGATGCTGTGTATCGGTCTTAAGATTTATTTACTTTAAATTTATATTCCATTACATATTATGAATGATACTTTTTTTTAAAGAGCTATGATTGTAAGTGTGAAAAGATCCGTGCACAAGTCAAAACAAAATTGCATGTAGAAGTTTTTGTGGTGTATTCATAGAATAATATTTTACAGGACAAGGACGTATGAATCAGTTAGGTGGAGTGTTTATTAACGGACGTCCCCTGCCGAACCACATCCGTCTAAAAATCGTAGAGATGGCAGCGGCGGGTGTACGGCCTTGTGTCATTTCAAGACAATTGAGGGTCTCCCACGGCTGTGTCTCTAAAATACTAAATAGATACCAGGTAAATATGTTTTTATTATTATTTATACTTCATAAGTTAAACATAAAGTGCTAAGTAGAAGAAATTTAAAATATTAATAATATATTTTTGTTAGGAAACTGGATCTATTCGCCCTGGTGTGATAGGGGGATCCAAGCCGAGAGTAGCCACGCCCGAAGTTGAAAACAGGATCGAAGAATTGAAGAGACAAAACCCAGGTATATTTTCCTGGGAAATTAGAGATAAATTAATAAAAGAAGGCATATGTGATAAAAACACCGCGCCATCAGTAAGTTCGATTTCGCGACTCATAAGAGGAGGCAAAAGGGACGAATCAGATCCCAGAAGGAACCACAGTATAGATGGTATTCTTGGTAAGTCATACTTACCTGAACTAGTATAAAAAAAATTAAAACATATGTGTCATATAACAAAAAATTCTAGTTATATAACGACAATTCAAAAAGTTTTTATTGTCGGTGTATAAAGATAGAGCGGCATATTAGTTTACATAGACCCTTTTGAAATGAAATGAGAATCTCGTTTGTTCAAAACTCTATATTACTAAAGTTCTCTTTATATTTTTAATAAATGTTACTTGCTGTATGGGAATATAGTTCTTTATTTCTATTCCGGATAGAAGGTTATCCCTAGCGATAATTTAATAACATATTATTTTTAAGACCTCCATTCACTTTAGCCACATTTTCATCTTGGTGGATAAAACCTTAGCTTTAATGAAGCGTTTATAACTACCATGTCATCGTAGTCTTTAACGTGGATTCAAGACCATAATCACTTAATTCACTTTAAAGTACATTATTATTACAAATTTATTCCGATAATGAGAATATCGGAAACGTTTGCAAACTTAGTAAAATGGCGTATAAAGTTAATAATCCACGTAAAAGCGAAGCAAGCGAGGCGCGCGCGCACGCCACGGCAGCGCCCCTTGTGTCGGCTTCGGAAATTGTAGGTTATAAAAATGAAATTAGTACTCAAAGGTGTTATTATCCCATCGCGTTTGGCCGCGAGGCTTGCATTACGACAATCTGTCCGTACAGCACGTCTTGTGCCGTATAGCTATCCAATATAAAATGGCGCTCCTAATATCCCGGTTCTGCGATGGTGCGGTTTTGCCGGAGAGATTCTGAGCTCCGATAAGATTATGCATATTATGTTGTGTAGCGGCTAAGGTAATATCTACACTTGGAAAGCGTTCCCCTTTACACTCATGTTCGTGAACTTAAAATTTGTGTTCTTTACCGTCTATGAAGGCACTTAGAATTACATATAATACATTTCGGGGCAATATTTTCAGTTCTATCAAATAATGTGAAACGTGTATATGTATTTCGTAATAATTAACACGCTTATGTAAATATTTATTGTACTAGTAATGTATTGTAATACTTCGTTCGGAAAGTGCACTTAAATATTTGTAAGAAGTAATTATTTATTCACAATTTTATAATAGATAAATATATTAATAAATAATTACATATTTTGGCTCCAAAGGCAGTGCCGTTAATTTTAATTTAATCGAGACCGCGTGTGGTCCAACAGTAGCGATGATGATAATAACAATGGAAATTGTGAAACAAAATAATGAACAACTAGAAAGTTGCATTAAAATGACAAATGTATTCGATAATCGTTGTTAATTTAATGTATAGTGATTTAGAGTTTTATTTTCCCCTTTAGAATTTGTCACGTAGCTGCAATTGAGTTATCAAGATAGAAAGTAAATTTTCCATTTAAATAGTAATATTCTGATATAATTCAGGTGAAATTAGTTTAGTGTAAGAGGGAAGTATCTAATAGGCCTATGATAAGTTCTACATATTTTCTTCCTTTTGTAGGACCATCCTCATCGTGTGAGGATTCTGATACGGAGTCTGAGCCTGGTATAACTTTAAAAAGAAAACAACGAAGATCTAGAACAACCTTTTCTGGAGATCAACTAGAAGCTCTCGAGCGTGCTTTCACGCGAACCCAATACCCAGACGTTTACACTCGTGAAGAATTAGCCCAAAAGACGAAGTTGACTGAAGCGCGTGTTCAGGTAACTAAGATAACATATATAAAAATATTTTCCTTCATCACAGCGAAACTGTTTTATTAAATAATAGATTTTGCTATAATTATATACTTCACATAATAAAAAAACTGAGTAATGTCCCCGTCCGCCCATATAATAGAACGGTATAAAGAAGGTTGTAATAGCCTTCATAATTAATTATGACATGTAATCCAGCTACCAGATGTTGTATGCTACTGTACCCTTTTTGTTGAATTAATGGCCTTTGATATAATTATAAAACCCAATAATTATTGAAATTCTAACACAGTCTGCTATTACCTTAATCTAAGGCTATAATAACGTGTTATGATACTTTAAGTCAGCTCTTACTTTCTTATCTATAGAACTACTTGATAAAGAAATTAATGGTCATATTACAGCAACAAATCAAATTTGTACCGGATTCTATATCATTGTAAAATTATTAGACTAAGAGTTTTATAGCTTTAACGCATTTTAAGAAATGTGATCTACATATATTATTCCATTTTAGGTATGGTTCTCAAACCGAAGAGCACGTCTTCGCAAACAACTGAACTCACAACAATTGAGTGCTTTCAATACAATGTCTTTGCAATCTGCATTTCCCTCCGTTCATCAACAATACGAACCACCAACAACATTTAACGCACAGTGCGCGTCTTGGCAACAATCATATTCCGCTTTGGGTAGCAGTTCCGTTCTGAATTCTGCTTTAGCACCTTCTTTACACCAGTCGTCATTATCAGCTCCTTCTGTTTGTCAATCAGCTCTTACGGCACCATCTCTCCATCCTCCCACATCGAGTTCATATTCAACAGGAAACTTGACGCCATTGTCACATTCATCTGAACTCCCTACACCTATACAAGCACCTACTGATGCTACACCTCCAAGTTCAAGCCCAATCACTTCCAGCCCTGCTGGAAATCAAAGTGGCGGTATTACATACCAACATCCAACTTATACTAATAGTAGTGATGTAGTTTCACACCCATACGGCTACGGCGACTATGCAAAACAAGAACATATGTCGGCACATAACCACTGGACTTCAAGACAACTGAGTGGACATTCACAAAATAAATTAGCAGAAGTCAGCGCTTGGCCAGAAAATTATAGGTAAGTTTAAAAATATACCGATTAGAAATATGTCTTATAACATTAAATCTATTAATAAATATTAACTACCTTTAATATCTCAATAAGCCCTGGCGGCGACTAAATTACCTTTATGAATTATTGATGTTTGCTTCTTATGTCATGTTCAACTTTTGGATTACGGAGACGAACGTCAAATTATGATAAATTACGTTAAAATTTAAATATTTTTTATTTTAATACGTTAAATTTATATTTGCATTCTAGTTATGGTTATCGCTAACACCACAAAAATATCACAACCAACTTTATGTACCTGTCGTTTTGCAATTTATAATACAGTGGCTTGATAGTTAAAGTACAATCGAAGCGTAGATCTCGCTGAATTGTTGTTCATTTTATTTCTTTTTACCATCCTTTATCATTAGCCGGAGCGGCCGCTAATCAATTAAGAGTGTAAGAAGTCAGCCATTATACGGCGCACGGGTAGTTATTACAGACCTCTCTTCATAATATACCGATGCGATCGGTACGGCAATGGGCTGCGATTTTTATGTACATTTTTGATCGATTACTAATTACTTTCCAACTTTACCACACATTTACTTTTACTTTGACGTGATTGAGTTTTTAATATCACAAAATACTTGTCCGTCACTATGTAACAATGTAATAGTCGAAAAGCCATGTGACAAATTTATTGTCGTTTTGTATTTGAAGCGGTGAGAACATTTATCTATGTTATCGAGACAAAGCAAGTCTATAAACTTAGCATTGGACCACACACAATATATTTTGTAGTACAATGAGAGACATTCTAATAATATATTACTTAGGCTCATGTATGGTGTCAGAATATGCCTGTTCTTTAGGTAACGACAACTGACGTAACTTAAGTGAAGCTATTCGTTAGCTTCGATGAAAATGTTGTTTCCTCTAAAGATTAAAAGAATTTATGTCATAAAATTTTGAACGGTTTGAATAGAATATATAAAAAATTTATTATATATTATACCAATTATAAAAGATGCTGCAAATACAAAATACATATAAACCAAATTTAAAAGGTCGTCCTTCCCTAACATTGTAAAAGTACTATTATGTAATTTTTTTACCTATATACTTCAAAATTCTTCAATTCAAAATGATGCCTATCTTTAAGTTACAAGGTCCATTATCATTCGCTTCAACACATGAAGGCTTTATCGTCGCCTTACATTGCGGAAAACAGATAAACATATGTTGCTTTGTAGTGAGCGCTTGGCAATTAATGGGAGGCCGAACGTGACATTAGTGCGATGAACCTGTGCATTAAAGCTAACTCGAACCTTGTATTAAAACTTATCAGCAGCTATTTGCATTCAACTTCCTAAACATCGTTCTGTTTTATTGGACACTACAACACGGACCGTTTGTTTGAAGCGTGATTGATGAATGCTGCAAAACTAAAATTGCTTTTCGATTGCACCTTAATTGAAATACTAGACTTTCGGCGTAAATCGTACAGTACAGACATAAGTGCAGATTGTGATATTGACCTTTATGACACATTTTGTAAACTAAACGGTATTTCAAATGTTGTTGTCATTTATAGGTATACAATAATACAATGTTTGATCTAGAAGAGTTAGTTAAAATAGTTTGTGTTTGATCCGAATTTTGTGTACTAAAATCTGCAAAAACGGTTATAGGTCCTCGCTACAAATGGTTAATAAAGAGAAGTTGGCCCGCAATCTTATATATATTATAATTTTTATTTTTTTTTGTGTTTTTAAACCGAATTAGTTTAAATATTTCGATTTGCAAGTTAAGAAATTTTCATTTCACCATTCGATCAATAGATATAATACAAATTAGGGATTCTGATTCGCGTGTATCGTTCCACTTAGAAGTTTCAGCTTTCCGAAATGATATCTTGCACTGTAATTACGATAACTGATTAAATTTTCTTTCACCTGTTTCGGTTTTATCATCATTATAAGACCAACTGCTTATTTACGGTAGTTACAGTGGCGATTTTTACAAGTTAACTAACATATGATTACGTTACAGATAATTTCTTTTACGTAACTTCGTGAGTTATGCTTAAGTATCAACGTTTTTATATTATAAGCTGAATTTTGTAACATTGTTAATATTCCATGCTAGGTATTATCGTAGCAAACATTTTAATCTCAAAGCCTATCCACCTACACATTTTGTAATCTATTATTGTTTATGTGTTACGTCGAACATGAATAAGCCTTAATAACGTATTAGCCACTGAATTCAATTGAATTTATAATTTTATTGAACGCTTAGTCACGATTTGTTTCTATAAAACGTCATTTATATGTTTTCTTTCATACAATTCCGGACAAAATTATGTATTCCGGTAGACTAAAACTAAATATAAATTATACAGATATCAGTTATTGCTCTGTGATTATTAAATACAGCCGTTACTTTCGTCTTCGAGTCAGAGCAATTATTTTATTTATATCGTATAATCTGTTCCCACGCTTGTCTCGGCCACACAAAATATCTGTATTGTTTTATTATATTTGCATAATAACCGAAAAATTGCTGATATTCTACGATATAAGCTATTTCTAGCCAATTTATAAACTTGCTAAGTTTATTAACTTCTGCAGTTTCTGATTATAAATTGGATATACTATTTTAAGACGTAATAAAAAAAAAATAATTCGTTTATTATATACAATGAATTTCTGATTTATCTTTTTATTTTTTATTGTTTCAGTTCATTCTTTGGCGCAAATACTCACTATGCATCGCACGCGCATTCACCTAGTGAAGCGAAGTCGGGTTATCCGTACATAGGACAGCTAGGCGGAATGGATATGGGAAGAGTTCACTGATGCATGTACCACAAGACAAGACGAATAAACTACCCTTAGTATAGTAGCCCTGGAAATATTTAAGTCTTTGCGGATGTGAGGGTTTGATTGTTTCTTCATTAAAACGGAATTTTAGAATGTTACGTATGATATTCATCCTTTTAATCAACTTGTATTAATACATATCTACAGTGCCTTGGATTCAAATGTATAAATTTTTGATATTTCTATTTTATAGCTCTATTTACCTCTTCTATTTTGTAAGTAAATTTGTTCCTATAAATAGTAATTATTCATAGTTCAATGGACTTATATCTCAACTTGCAAGTATTTAGTATGAAAATAGTTTTAATTATAATTTAAGACATGTATATAATGTAGAATATTTACATAAGTATTTTCTTAGTTAGCAGTTTTTTAAGCCTTGTTGCAATTGTGATTTTTCGATGTATTTATTTTAAAGTTACGTTTTAATTATAATAGTATAATTTAATGTAATAAGCACTTTTAAAAATTGTTTATACAAATAAACTTTAACATTTAAAATATACATCTGGTTTTTATTCACCATCACTTTGTCGTCAATTAGTTCCTTTGTTTCTTTAACATCTTTGTTCTCAGAAATGTTTGGAGGTATGTCTTTTTTCAACTAACACAAAACAGGCAAACGTCCCTTTAGGTAACTTTAACTTTCTTATGTCTATGTGGGTTACTGAAATTACTCGGGCTTTATACCTCATATATTTGATGTAAATGTTAGTTATAACCCAAAGTTCTGTTTCAATAATTTTGTTGGGGACTGGAATGTTGAATTTCATATATTTCGTCTAATATGTTAAGTTTGTCCTCTATACCACTATCTATTTACAGAACAATGCTCGCTTGGAGTACTAACTTCATAGTCCATGAAGTTTAGTGGCGCATAATTATTTATCACTTCTATTACAACCTAATATATCTTCATATAAAAATATACTGTATGAATATAAACTTAATTAATATAATTTAAATTCTTCTCCTGTAACTAATTATCTTTGGTATTGTTTCTACTATTTTACTTCAACTCATAAAGAAATATTTTTTTATCAAGGATTTTCTATTTCTTATTTTATAACAGATTATATACTAGAGTGTAATTTACACAATATACAAGCTGCAAAAAAACACACGCCCACATACACAAACACACACACATACAGACAAACAAATTGTATACATTTTACTTAAAAAAAAAAACAAATTAAAAACATCCGAATACAGAGTAATATCTGGTAACAAAATGTAAAGGGGAATTAAAAAAGCGACGTTGGAACGTGGTGTATGCAGTGTGGATTAATTACAAAATACAGTTCCATAGCAAATAGAAAACGAAATTCTCCAGTGCTGAGTACATTCCATTCATTCCATTTTTTTATTTCTTTTTATTAATTAATTTTATATCTTTGACTTTTAATATCATTCCTTATAAATGTAAAAACTCTATAGAGTAAGACTATTATAGCGATTTTTGCTATATACGAAAGGTATGTACCGTAGTAAAATTTAAACGTATTAAATATATATTTTTAAGTAGTATATGAAATAAATAATCTGATTTCATTCATACTTAGTATAACAAATAGAGTTTATCTGTTCACACACACGTCGCGAGCAGATAGGATATGATTACAATAGGCGAATTCATAGAATTGGAATTCCCATAAATGTCGACATTACAATTTCGACGAACAAACCGTTCCATATATGTACCTAAAAAAATATGCATACTACTAATTTTTTTAATAAATACAGATATTACTTATACGTATACACACACACACACACACACACACACACATATATATAA
>DVQP01000551.1:0-21416 GCA_018231745.1 Danaus eresimus
AAGCATTCCATAGAAGAATAGCCTGTACAGTAAAAGAACGCTGATAAAATTTTTATATATTTTATGAAGGTTACTTCACGATGTTATTCTTTTATACCTAAAAGAACATAAATAACTTCATTTTATGTCTTAGGTGCAGGCAGAAGAAATATTAAACTTAAATTTTAAAAACACATTGTATCCGTAGTTTATTTATTTTTATTTTTTATAGAGCTATTTAAGCATGAAAAAAGTATTATAGGTAGTAAAATAAAAATCTTTTATTTAAAAAATGTTTTGTAAAAAATAAATATCATCCAAATACAAGCCTGTATACGAAAGAAAATATTAGAAAATAAAATGTAAATTTGATACCAGTCACTATTAACACTCTGTAAAGCGGTGGCCGTGGGATCCTGTAATAAAATATTATAATATAGAATTATAATATGTTTTCAAAGGAAATCATATAAAAGGAGATAATAAATTATTTACAGTTATCAATCAAGCTCACCTTAATTAAAATAAATAAGAACTTGTGCTCATCACATGAAGATTTAGTTGCTGAAAATGAATAAAAAAAAAATTAACTCTTACTTGAAAACCATGAGAAAAATAAATCAAAAGAAATATAATACATTAATTGTAATAAACATAAAGTGCAACTAAATCTTCGGTTAAAACTACTAACAGTTTCTTAACAACATTAGGACAATAATAAAATAAGGCCAAAATACATTAAGGTACCTTTTTATTTCAAACTTTATAATATCTAATAAAATAAAATATAAAGCCTTACAATAGTAGGGGTACAATATCTTCTTGCTTCATCTGACCGTAGTATTTCATTATACCATCAACATGTCCCATACCCACAACTCCCAAAACTCGAGGTTTCTCAACTAAAAGTGGTATACATTAATAGGTTAGGACTTAGCACCGATACATAATTACTACGCCAGCTAACAGCTATGTAAGCTTTTTGGTATTTACACAAAACCCCAGTGTCACATTAGTATTGATTATATAACTAAGTTAATCTATTTGAATATAAAACTTTGTTTTAAGAATAAAATAATAGAACCATATTTAAAGTAGTAATTTAAAAAAAAAATTAATAACAAATGTGAAAGACGGCTTAAAATATATACTTTAACAATGAACATTCCGAATTCTCACCACTACGAACACATTCTTGCAAAGAAAACGCCAGGCATCTATCTCGTTCGTCGACAAACACATGAAATACTTTTTTGAACGCGGGCACTTGCCTTGTTATTTCTTCAAACTGAGCGTGTACGTAGTCTTTATCTTTATATCTCTCCAATTGTTCTTTGCTACAAACACATAGACATACGTATTTTGACTTCAACATGTATTACATATATATTATTACATTTTAATTTGTCTCAAAGAAAACCATTTTATTGGTAAGAAACATCAATGTATGTCGTACTCTAAAGGCTTTGGATTTGATGTGGTCAGGTGGTAGAGAACTTGTCCAAGCTCCAATACAGTCAGGGATTGGAACGCCCGAGCTATAGTTATGCGTATCGGCCGATCGCCAAGAAATAATTTGCATCCAGGGATCTTCTTCATCTTGAAATAAAAATCATTTCAAACAGATTACAATAGTTCGAAATAATTAGTTAAGGCAAGATATTACTTAATCGCTATAGATCGTTATTAGTTGTATGTAATATTAGTTGGTATCTCCATGTATTCACCTCATGATATGCCCTACGGAATTCACCCCCTGGAGCTACCCCCAGCTCTTTGGCGATGTCAGCGTAGGTTTTTAATAACATGGCGTGAAGCATCCCAGACATAAAGCTCTGCCCTTTAACAGCGTCTCTAATATAAGATGAAAGACTGTTAGATTGCTTAAAATACTTCTCAATAATCGCTTAAAATCGAAAATTAAAAATATGTTATATCAAATATATTGCATAAAGTACACGTGACTGACAGTTTTATATTTAGAACGATGAATACAGTCTGAAACCAACAAAAAATATGTATATAATGTAACAAAATAAATCTGACAACATATTGTGGATTAAACTTACTTAATTTTCTGTGCATTTAAATTTTTAGCATCTTCTAAAAACTTTCGGTCATCCAATTCTAAGAGGGATACTCTTTGACGACATAGCTCTATTAGAATCGCGTTTGGTTTGAGAACTTTCACAATCTAATAAAAAAATATTGTGTAGGTATATTGTAATTAAATTGAAATAACGCTAATTATGTACAATCGAGGGCAAATAATACAAGTTTAATAGTAAAGATTACAGCTGCCCATTACGATACTACATTACATTACGTGACGCACCTCAGAAACGTCCTCCACAGACTTTTTACTAAAATGCACGGTGCCTAATAATACAACTTTAGCATTATCATCGTTTTGTAAAAATGTAGCCGAAGGTGGCAGTGGTAGGCTTGCGGCGTCGCTCGTACTTCTTGCAGCAACGAGCCGGGGAACTAAAAAGTTTAGCCATTAAACTCAATAATACTTACAAACTATAATGTATTTGATATACATACAGCTGTCACAAATCTTATGGCCCTTATTTGCAAGCGTCACATAACTATTGTATTTCGAAAATACAATTTGTCTGAGGGCAAAGCATGATGAGAATCTCATGTTTTATAAATAATATCGATACACTGAAATTTTGTTCCCAAACTTATCATTGTTACATGTTGATTTTTATTTAACACAAATCCAAAGTCATTTCGTCTTCATCTCAATGACACGCTGCTGTTATTTTATTTTATTTCTCCCAACAAATTTTATTCGAATAAAAAAGATCTATTGAATTCTAATTGAGACTTTTTTCATTTCTCGTTTGACGGAATTTTTTTAAAGAGGATTTGTAAAGGAACACTTTTTCTATTAAATGCGAAGTAAAAAAGTAGTCCTTAATAATTCTCACTAAAAGCTTTACAGAAAATTCATATATCATTATAAATGCGGATAGAATCTGAGATACGAAGGCAAAAAATTCAAATTTTATTTACATTTATAATTTTAATTAGACAATAAAATTAAATACAAAGTGCATAGCATCTGAATAAATATAAATAGCATTAGAAACCGAAGAGGTGCCTAAAGAAAAGAAATATGTTTCTGCCTCAATAACTGTAATTAAACATAAGATGACTAGACAACACAGAGAAAGTAGTAGAAGCCACTATATGACGATCATTAGACGTGTCACGATCTCATTGACAATAATAAAACTTGTGTTATTTTTTCTTTTGTAAAGTAAAACATATTATTTGTCGGATAATGTTATGTTCCTACAGGCTTTATAGGTACAGCTTTACACGTACGTTACATATGAAACAACTAATGAGATTTAACCACATCTCAGTTTGAGTAAATTGTCGTTTACGTATTATTATCTAAAACGCAAGTATTAAAATGTAAACTCAATCAAGAAGACATGTTATAACTTGAAATATTATTCACAACACGTTTTAATTGAATGTAATATTAAAGTATTAAGTAATTATAATAATCTAGGTGCCGGTCAAAATATTTGTTTTTCTTTGAAAAATAACTAAACAAAATCCTGTATTCCATTCGAATTTTTTTTTGTGTTTCTTTCCTACAGTACTCAAGTATATAATTAGTCCAACAAATAAAAAACTTAGACATTGGCAAAAAAATTCCACGAAACCAGTCCGAGTGAGCATGGCTTAAGAAAATTTTTATTAATTTTACAATATGAGGATTTCATTCTAAATTTGCATCGTCACGATACACAGATCCTTAAAACTATTTTATTCATATGTACCACATTAGAGTTTTAAATAAGTTGTTGAATAAAAAACGGGAAACGTTCCGTGTGTAGTTTTTAGTACTTCTGCTAATAGGCATCCCACTGCCCTGACTCGGTAGTGAATTTTCTGTGGGAGTCGCCCAGCGCCTGATGGTATCGGCACTGGGAACACCCGCTAAGACTCCCGGCCTCCCTTCCCGCCCATGTTTAGGGTGATTTGGAACCTGATGTAGCTAGTCACCAATTATGTAATTTGACCGTAGATAGAACATAACTGTTGGGACCGTTGGCAGCTGTCATATAGAACGACAAACGCACTATGAATGTGTCTTGCTTCTTTAAAAACTTCTATTCTATCTCGTATCAAATTTTTCATTAAATCCATACCGTCCTACATAATTTTCTAATTCTGGGAATGTTCGTTATTATATAGGACAGTTTTGTCGGAATCGTAAAAAAATACTAGACTTGATTATTGACTGCTACTTACTCAGCATTGTTGTACACGTCGTAATTACAACAATCAATTTGTTAACATTAAATATTATTTACCAAAATCAAAGCATAAGATATTTGTTCATAGATTTCTTGAATGTCAATGGCCCGTTCCATCGAAATACTGTTTAATACCTATTAATAGACGTCATGGCCTAAACACATTTTTTATTTGGTATTATCTTGGTAACACATACACACACACACAGAAAAACATTTGATAATATGAAATAAAATTTTAAATAAAACAACAGTTATTTTTAAACTTATATTAATCATTCTCAACTTTTTAATTCACTATAACGTCAGATTTAACACTTTACCATCCAACAATCTTTTTAACATAAAAACATAATTAAAATAAAATTTACTTAAAATGTAAAAAAAAAATTTGGACTTTTAAAAAAATGTATCAATTAAACTCCTTTGAATACAGATAGTAAAACTTAGGGGAAAAATATTTTTTTTAACAAACATTACAATGTAAAGAAACTTAAAGTATGACATAATTATTATTTTTTTCGTCAAGAATTATCGACGATAAAATTCAAAAGATAAAAAAAATATGAATCATTTTATATCATCTGTGAGCAAGGTCCTTATTAACGCGGCAACTAAAAGGACGACCTCGATTATCCTGAAAATATAAAACACATATAGTTTCAAACATACTGTTATACACAATCCGACACCAGTACTTATTATTTACATCTAAATAATGACGCCTATTTTCTTACAATAAAACGCTTACTTGTAAGTCGACAACTAGAGTTATGACAGACGTTTGATTACTTCGCACTGGGCACATAGACTACAATATAATGTAAAAAGGTCGAATGTAATTTTTTCTGTATTTACAGCGATAATGTATCTACTCCTTTTTTGCTAAGTATTTTTTGTTACAAATTCATTTACCAGAACTTTGGCATACAAACTACATATTTCCAGTTTGATGCTATCACATAAGGAGATAGATTAATAAAAAAATATACGACTTAATATGTTATAATAAAGTGAAATAATTAAGTAGTGAAATTCATATAATTGTATTATATACATACGTATATATCCGTCATGGAAGCCATCTTCTAGGCACCATCTTGTAAACAGCGTATACTAGAGCGCCCGCACACGCGGCGCGGACACACACGCGAAGAACACGAGTCGACACAGACGGCGGGGGGACCCTGAGTGAAACGATGACGTCACATATATATCATACATGAACAGAAAGGAATGAATGCAGGAATACGGTACAACAGTTCGGGACAGCGTATAATGATTTATGAATGAATGAATGATGACGTCACATTATTACACATGAATAGAAATGAATGGATGTTGTCTAACGTGCAATTAGTATAATTTAAATATTGTTATGTTTTGAATTTGGAACAGTTATTTCTATATTCGTTTTTATTCCATCCGTAACCCGCTGGTCGGATATGATCTTAAATGACTATATCAAACAGTTGAAACAGAAATATATTCACTTTTAATGTGTATGTTCTCCTTCATTCCTTCCTATACGAGGATATTTTATAGAAATATACATGTAATTTTTTTTATTATTATATTCTTTAAAAAAATAAATAAAAAAGCGAGAATGTATACAAAATTGATAAAACTGACGACAGATACAAATATATTCAAAAATAAATTGCACCAAATAAGTTATATATAAAAAAATTATAATAATTACTTCAAAAGCGGCGCTATATCTTGAGGACTAATTTTGCCCCAATGTTCAACAATACCAGCTACGTGACCTATACCGACAACTCCGACGATTCTACACGGTTCCCGACCTGAGAAAATAATTATAATATAAAAAACACATTCAATATTATGTAATATGATTTATATAGAAATCTATATAAAAGTGATATATGTGAACATAAATAAGGCTTCTATTAATTTATTCCGTCTAATACCTTTATCATTAATGAAATAATTGATAAAGCCAACGGTTATTGATTTGAATCATAACACTATTATTATAAACTTTCTTTTAATTTGCTATTTAAACAGTTCAGAACGATCTGCAGCATAATTTTGAAGTTGATATATGGGTTTGAGATTAAGAAAAAAAATAATTAAATACGTTTAGTTTGGATGACAACACAATCAGTGTGACGTCATTCCAAAACCAAGATGTGACGTCATTCCAAAACCAAGATGGCGGAGCTGTTAAGATGGCGAACTAATTATTTTCTACAATATAGATATCATTTAAATGAAACTAATATTTTTTCGGATTACTACGCGTTTTTTATTGTTTATAAAAATGTGGTCTCGTCTGTCCATGATCACGGTCGATGCAAATAAACCGAAAAGTTTGGAGTATGTAAGTATTAAAAATAATAAAATCTCATAGTATGGATAACAGCCCAAATGACTATAATTGTTTGTTAACAGCGCCATCTTGACTTTTTTCGTGACATATTTTTTAATTAAATGCCCAACTCACGTGGTTGTAGAGCAGCAACTTGTAGTGAATGACTCAGATACATGTCCCTCTCAACTACGAACACACGCTTCAATGGCGGGAACTCTTCGGCCATTTCCTCCAACATGTCTTCTAGCAACTTCTTCTGTTTACATCTCTCAACTTCCTCTAAACTGATAAAAATGTGGTATTTATTAATTTAAATGCAAAGAGATTATTTGAAATGAAAAATATATGAATGCAAGCCGGATTTTAACCGACAAACTCCAGTTAACCGACAAACCTATATATAACACAATATTCATTAATAACATCACAATAAAAAACTATATTAAAATAATGAAGAATAAAATAAATATATATAAGTTCAAGATTTAAATATTAATAAATACTTTAGTCTTTTATTAATAAAAATAGTATGTATTAGGTATTTAGTTTATTTGAACCTAGTTTTTGTCTGTGACTGGACTTCATATATTTGTCTTGATTCCATAGGAACTACAGGGAATTCCACATTATATCATATGTATCATTCTTATATCTAAGAGCTAAACTATATAATTTAATCAAGTACAACAAACATGAATATGAATAATATAATAAGAATCAATAAAAATAATTCCAATACTATGTTTATAAGTTTTCTATAATTATTTATTACCTTATAGTCTGGTTGGATGTGAGTAAGTGCCATATGAACCGTATTGTCTGACCCCAGGTCAACGAGGATATAGCTCTGTGTAGTGTTATATCAATGGCTCTATCCCCAAGTTGGATAACACAGTTAGGTATCTTTTTGGCCTGTGGAAAAGTTGATAATTAATTAAAATTATTGCCTTAAAAAGTCAAATATATGCCTCTTAACATATTTATAATAATATTATTATAACAATTTTATGAATAATCCAATTATAATTCTTATAAATTTGTCAAGATAATTTTTTAACGAGTATACTTTTAGCCGAAGCCAAACAAACGCAAGGCTAAGTATGCATTAGGTAACAGTAAGGCATGAATGTCACAAGTAAAAAACACATTCTGATTAAGATGTATGAATGTCACATATTTTTTAAATATTTAAATGTGCAGAACAAATTGTTAAATGAAAGTATTTTGTAGCAGTCAAATAAGTAGTATCTATAATAGTCAAATAAAATCCCAAACAAGACTCTCTCAATGGAAAAGGAATCTAACTTAAACATTATGCCACTAGGTTACATATTTAATTATTTTTTCCAATAAATAATTAACCCATGTTTTCATTACAGAACAACTTGACAAATTATCTTGAAGCAGTAAACTATTATACAGAGGTTGGTTGTGAAATGTGTAGTATGTAACAACCTGTACGCAATTTAGCAAACTAAATACATTTAAATGTTTACTATGTACATCAATGGTTGAACAATAATAATCTGTCTGTCTATTTGTTCTTGATATCTGAAACAAGCAACCTTTGATGGTAGTTTATCTTGTAGGCAGATGAAATAATAGCTACTTTAGGCGGCTTAAATAGAAGAAATTTTATGTATTTACATATAATGATAAAAGAAATTTATACCTCAGCCATAGCTCTTCTGAATTCACCTCCGGGAGCCATACCAAGCTCACGAGTGATGTGCGCTGACATATTTAACAACAATATGTACATAAGGCCATTAAATACACCATTCTCAGCCATTGTTGTCCTGGATTGTAATAACTTTCATATTTTTATTCAAATAGGTACTATGATTTATAATACATATATTAACTTTTATAATTTATCATATTAATAATAAAATTATTGTTTGAGATAATGACATCATTATATAATATATAAAGTCTGTAGACATACCTTATTTTAGCTATATTGATATTTTTAGCTTCCCTTAATATGACCTCTTCATCAAGCAGTAAAATATTTGTTCTCTGTTCACATAACTCTACCATTACAATATGCGGACATACTTTTTGTATCACCTACAAAAAAAAAACCAAATTGATTATGGAATGCAACTATTTTCTATTGTGCTATTAACAATTACATTATCTTATTTCTTTATTGTCTATAATAGAACTGTAACAGAAAAACATACAAACAAATTAAGTAATTAGTAAGTATTAATGTGTTAATATTACTTTGACAATAGCTTGGAAAACATTTAGTAACAAATTTATTTATACACATTACCTTGGATACATCTTCTTGAGATTCTAAACTAAAATGAGCAGTTCCAACAAGATATATCTTCCCTCCATCCGGAGCATCCAAAACAGTTACTGTATTCGGCAATCCATTGTCAGGTTCAACATCTACTGTACTATCAACTGCTGACTTTTTTTCGCTTTCTTTGATGGAAGCATTATACAATATTAAAATAAAAATATTTATTATGATATATTAACTAATATATTAGTTTTAAAATTCATTATTAAAGCTATAAACATTTATACTAATGATAAACAATTTAAAGTAAAAGCAAACAGGTTTTATTTTAGAGATAATTGAATTAAGTTCAATGTCATTCAACATTTTGATAAATAAATTGAATTATATTTTTTTTATGCCCTACCTTGTGAATCATTGCCATCAGCCAGGTTTACTGTATCATCAGATACAACCTCTTTAGTCGGATATTGGGATGAATTGAAGAAATTGGATCTATCTAAAAATTTACACATATCATATTAATAATTCACAATAAAAAATATGTGAGAAAATAGATCTATCACTTTTAAGTCTTGGATGTTTCCTTCGTGTCATCACTCTAAATTTATTATAATGTAGCCGTGACGGACGACAAGAATAAACTAACTCATATACAAAGTCATAGAAACCTAATGAGTGCTACCCTTCAAATGTGGCATTATGATCTTAGTGAAATGTTCCATATGGGGACATCAGTGTTAACAGAATAAAAAAATATATATCATAAATATCTGTACTACTACCACTTAACACATTTGTTTATATGTTTAAAAAGGTTTTATGTTATATTCTAGTTTAGATTAAGAAGGTGTTTCCCAAGATTGCTAATGTGATCTTCATAAACTCAAATAATAATGACAAATTTTACATGGAAAATGTTTTGTAAATCAGGTCAATGGTCATAACATTTTACAATTGCACTAAAGTTCCACAAAAAAAAATAGTATAGTATACAAAAACAATGTCTTAAATGTCAAACAACTTTCAATATTTACATGAATCAAATTACAAACAAAAGACAGTAACAGATGTAGAGAAAGAAAAAATAATCAATTTAATATTTGCAACTATGTATTTCTAGACTACATATAAATGGAATGACAGTCAAAGTCTATATTGTTTCAGTAAAAGAAGATTGTGATAAGAGATAAAAGTGTATATAATATTTTTGCAAAATAAATTTACCACTTTGTCCTGCTTCTACATTTTCTTTCATGTTTACATGAGCATCACCACCACCTTCCTCCGCCTTTAAGAACATTTGACATTCATTTACTATATCACATGGAACGGCTGGTTTCGTCTGATGGCCAAGCAACTGCTCTCTTTCAATCTCAGATTCCATATTACTTACAGCCTAAAACGAGTATGACATTTCGTTTATTGACGCCATATGGAAGTGTAATTTTGTTTATTTAATAATAATAATACAAATATGTAAATAAATATGTTTTACAAAGTTTTAATTAAAGGTTACTAGACGGAGAAAGTAAATTTTATTAGGTTTTTATGTTGATAATTTCTTATTGACATTTACAATAATATACTTACCACGTATTGAACCCCAATATAAGTATATAGTATTGTGCTCTGAACGCTTAAGATATTTAACTAATACTTTGTTTTTTGTCACGTATCAATTAAAAATAAAAAACTTAACAAGACTATTGAATGCAATATTCATATGTGATTTGTCGACAAAACCGACGTCTGTCAAAATATAGAGAGAATATAGATCTCCAAAACAAAAACATCAAGATGGGTCATGACAACCTATTAATCTACGTTCTCCTTCAACTATGTATTTGTTAATAAATATAATTTCAATAAATTGAAATGGAAAAAGCTCTCCACCAAAAAATTGTAATGACTTCACAAGTTTGTTTTTTTTATATTTACCCATATCCACAAACTGACATATAACATCAAACTCTCAGTTTATTACTTATCTGTCCCGCTGTTACATCACTGAATTCGGAATTTAATTTTCCGATCACATTTTAAGTTTTCTACTGTGCGTTTGGATCGTGGATAGACTTTAAAAAACTTAAAATGAGTGCCTGGAGACAAGCGGGTCTTAAGTAAGCTATTTGAGTACCGAACATAACATATTTCAGAGTATTATTTTTAATTAAAAATCTGTAAATGTACTTGCAGTTACATAAACTACTCCAACATTGCTGCAAAAATTTTGCGGCGATCATTAAAACCAGAACTTCGTACAGAAGCACTGAGACGTGATGAGTCCCATGTCAGAATTACACCTTGGGCTAACGGCAGGCCTGCTCGTAAGTTTTATATATTTACGTTCTATCTAAACCTATTTATACTTTTCAGTAAACATCAACGTTCTATAAAATCCGAATCAACGATCAAATGTTACGAAGGTTGAATAATTTTATTGTTATCCATACGACATATATAATATAAAAATTTCATTTTATCTCTCCCCTTTTTCACCTATATTTATATGTTTCATAAATACCATTAATTTTTCAGATGAAAAGGATTAGATGAGTAAGTCAGGAGTTAAGGATAGGTTGCAATCAATTTTAAAAGCATGTACTGAATAACATAATAATATTAGACGATTAACAACTTATTTGTGAATGTTTAGCCGCCTTTATGTTTTGTTATTGTCCTGCTATTACCCAGTTACTCTTAAATTATGTCTAACTATAGTGAAATATAGTTGTGAATTATAACATGAGTGAGTGAGTTTAAGTATTAACCATCTTAAAAAAATGTCTAGTATAGTATTGTGTGTCAGAAATGCTAATTATGAGAAAATTAATTATTATTATTTTTCCAGATCTACAACAGAATGCTGCCAAGTAAATGAGTTTAATCAAGATGATGATGAATAATTTATGTTAGTTATATTGTAATAAATATATATTGCAAATTTTTGCTTTTCATTTATAAGTATAAAACCAGGGTTAGTATCAAATGTCATCTTAGAAAAAAGGCATAGAAGTATATAATGAGATCTGAGATATTCGCGAGACATTTAAACGAAACTAAAAAAATTTCGGATTACTACGCGATTTTTTTTTATTAATTTAAAAACTACATTATCCCGACGTTTCAGTTACTTTATAGTAGCCGTGATCACGGGCAGCCAAGATGTATAGGCCTAGAAGTATAGTAGGCATATATACATATAACAAAATGTCTGTTTCTAATATTGAAATAGCCTTTTTTACTTCATGTATAATGTATAATATTCAAATAGTTCATGCACCAAAAAACATTTATTTTAATAATTGTCTGTCTCTTTGTTCCTTCTTATCATTAGAATGGTTTTTCCTATATTTAATGGGATTTATTGGTAGGTAGGTAGCTGATGTAATAAGGAGTAACTTAGGCTACTTTTATTCCCGATCTCAGAATTACAGAATTAAGCTTCAGCAGGTTTGAGTGAGAGGCATTTTTTTTATGCAGATGGAGTGTGATGTAACAGCTAATCTTGAATAATGTTTACTGAATCTTAATTAAAATAATGTCAATGTTTAAGAAAATTTTGTCAAATCAAGAGTCAAAGAATTAAATAATAATAGATCATTTTATTATATAATATTAAACTTTTTTAATCTCGTAACTCTCACTTGTATATCTGATTCTATAACTTTGTCAATTATGTTTTTACCGAGTGGTGCAGTAGGATTAATTTCTAAGGGCTCATTTACACTTTCTGACTTGTGTTTTAACTTCTCCAATGCATTCCATGCTATCATAACTCCATTGTCAGTACATAATTTGGGTGGAGGTCTAAAGACCTTGCATCTATACTTATTACCAATACACTCAATACTTTTAAATATAAAATCATTACATGCAACACCCCCAGAAACAACTATATTTTTGACATCCCCTCTGAACAGATTAGTCATTTCACAATACTTGATTGCCCTTTCTGTTCTATGTGCTATATGTTCCGCCATTGCCAATTGAAAAGCAGCACAGAGTTCATTTACCTCTGGAATAATTTCATCACCCATGATATTATGATATTTTTCTTTATGTAACAAATGTCTCAAAAAAGCATCCTGAAGACCGCTGAAACTGAAATTGCAATCTCTATTTTTATTCAATGGTAACGGGAAATCAAATTGAAATGGATTAAGTGCATTTTTAGCTGCCATCTCAATAGCTCTACCACCAGCCATCCCTGAATATTCTGGTAAATTTCTCAGTTTCATTCTCCTAGCAGCTTTGTCCAAAACTTCTCCTGGTGAATTATCCAAAGTGTCACCAAGCAAAAGAAAATCATCAATTTCTTTCACAAATGCTAACAGACAGTTACCACCCGAAATTAGCAACGTTAGGAATGGTAGTTGTATATCTTGAAACATTCTGGCAGCTAAGGCATGCGCCTCCATATGATGTATAGGAATTAAGGGCTTTTTGTAATTTTTTGATAGATACTTGGCATACTTTACACCAATTTCTAAACTAATTAATAAACCAGGTTTCACAGTAACAGCAATAGCATCAATATTGTCCATGGATAAAGAAGAATTTTCTAAACATTCAAATACTGCTTTTTCAATATTTTCACGATGCATGTCTCTAGCTATTAATGGATTGACACCTCCATACCTTAAATGTACTACTGTTTGAGAAAACAATGTTTCTCCAAGGATATCCCCTCTTTTATTCAAAATTGCACAGCCTGTGTCATCACACGAAGTTTCTATGCCCAATACAATGGGACTGCAAGGGCTAAAAGATTTATATCTGTAACCATTCTTAGGCCACCATTTTCTGAGATTATCTCTTATAACTCTACGGAAATGCCTTGAGAATTGCATTGTTATACTTAAAAATTTATAGTTTAATAAAATAACAACTAACGATTTAACTTTTCATAATTGTCCTAGAGATGCCATTTTTCTTTTTAAGGTTAGGTCATTCCGATTATCTTGAGACTACTCAGGTATCAAATATTTTAACAATATTATTTTGCATCGGCCTTATCCTAAAAACAAAAAATTGTACCTTAGATATATATTGATATCAAATATCAAAAAAAAATCTATAGTAGAACAAACCGGGCTGTCAGTTTGTGTTTATGTTATCACTCATAAAGTAGGCATAATGTAAAATAAAATAGTCCGTGAGACTTAAGCTGAGCCTTGCATTTGTGTGAGTGAAAGTAAAAGTAGAGTTGGAAGAAAAAGTTTAAGAATTATATTTTAAACAGATACATATAATAAGTGCGAGGGCTATTCTAGATTGAAAATAAAATACGCAGAACTTGTAAAAAGCTACATATGAAGGTTATGTGGGAAATAATATAATTAAAAAAAATATATAAAAAAAACTACACAAATTCTTCTTCACTTGACCTTTCATTGTCCTCATTTTCATTATAATGTTCTTCATCATTACTGTCATCTGATGTGTCGTTAGTATTAATAACAAATCGTTCCGTTATATCGTCAAGAGCGGCGTCGTGGCCATAAAACTTTTTTTCTTCTTTTTTCGCATGGTCACATACATTTTTCCATTCTTGAATAGAGATAGTATCAATTTTTTCCTTTGCCAACTTCATTATTGTATCCATATTCATTGACATATTTTTTTCAGCCACGTGTCCTTTTACCATTGCCCATATATTTTCAATTGGATTGAGATCCGGGTGGTAGGATGGAAGACGAAGGACGATGTGACCATGTTCTCTGAGTATTGTGTCAATTTTATATTCTATAAATCTTTGTTTGTTTTGGAGTATTAATTGAAAGAGTTGTGGTTTAAGCATAGATGAAGAGTGATCGATATTGCGATACTTGAGCCAGTTAATCATATCCTGTTTACGACTATTTGAGTTAGGGGCGAGATTTTCTAATGAATTGTAATTAGATGCACTGTTTACCACCAATACGCTATTGGGCTTTAAATTTGGAATTAATTGCGTTTGTAACCATTTCATGTAATTTTCTGAATTCATATTATTATGACGGTCACCATTATTTTGATTTGTAGCAAACATTAGCAGGGCGTTTGGTATGAAACCGTCCTCTCCGCCGGCATGAACTATTATTAAACGATTTCCTTTAGAAATTGGTTTCTTCAAACCAGAAGAGCTGCCATCTGGATAAGATTTCGAAGAAGTGTGAGTCGTGTCTATATATGTTTCGTCGGTATAGATGATTGGCCTGCCTAAGATACGATATTCGAAAATTTTAATTAAAAAATTAATTCGTAGATAACGTATTTCGTGTTTTTCAATTAAAATGTTTCTATTGTCCTCTGTCTTTTTCCATTTAAATCCTAATAGAGACACTTCTTTACGCAACGACCAAATTGAACCTTGATAGTTAATTTCTGTCTTTAGCTTTTCATGTAGCCGCTTCATTGTTGGCATCTCTTTATCAGTGATATAAAAGTTGTGAATAGTTCTTCGGATGACCGCTTTATCAAAATCATCAATGATAATTTTATTTTTTCTGCATCTTGTGTTTTTTGGAGATTTGAATTTGCTCCCATCTAGCATAACACGTTTACCTTCCAATAAAACTCTTTTGACTGTAGAGAGCGGAACTCCCGTACCTGTCGCTACCAACTGGGCTGATGTAGTAACACTTGACATGTCTTTGTCATTAATGTCTTTAAAATAACTGTTTAAATTACACAAAATTTCTTTTACTTGCCTATCTAAAGGTTTAAGTATTCTTCGTTTATTTGTGTTGGAAGCCATTTCAGGAATAAATAAAAAACATAAACTTAATATTAATTATGAAATCACCTCACGCTGCTGCCAGTACAAACGGTGAAATGGGACGCAGTAAAAGCAGTACAAACCTCGTTCAAATATAGAAAAGCAGATAGCAGCCACAAATTTGACATCACACCTAAATTATTCGTGTGCACGCACACAAATACAAAGCTCAGCTTATGCCTCGCGCCCTATACTTATTACCTGAACACCACAAATCTGTCATTATAGTCTGTCAAGTGTCAATTCATCTCAGGTCTCAGCAAAAACAATCTATAGATGACGTTGAGAATATTACAAAAAAAAAAAAACAACTTTACTATACTCATAATTATAATTACAAATTTTTAGATTCCTGGTAGTTTAACTTAAATATGAAAATTGTTAGTGATCAGAACGCTTGTTGATATGAAAACAAAGTGATGAGTAGGAACTTGACAAAAAGAAATTTTATTTTTTACATTTTATTAAAAGTTTATGTAGCCTTATCCAATGAAGTTTAATTTTTCTTATATTAATACTACTACTAGTATTTTTTGCATGGTACAGTTAAAAATCGTGAACTTTACGGTACATGGATTCACGTCACTAGTTTGGACTATAGATTATAGAATACAATTATTAATTTTATCGGTGGTAAATTAGATAAACCGAGTCCGGTCGTCACAAAATTCATTATTCCGATTGTTTTGCCTTCGCAGTGTGTATTTTCAGATAATAAGTGTATATTGTGAATTATGTGTAATCATTTAATTGTAATTCGAATTCGCTCTATCTAAAAGTGTCCAGTAAGTAACCAAATAACCTGTAAAAATATCTCTAGATTTTATTTAATTCCTTCTGCCTATTTTAGATTAAATAACTTTATTATCATTTATTTAATTTATAATTATTGTAATTAAATCATTTTAAGACTAAACGCAACAAATATAATTTTTTACTGTTTAAATTCATATATTATTTATTAGAAAAATCTAAAATATGGAACTGCTTCTTTTAATGAAACGAAGCATTCTTCTTGTTTTTTTTTAACTTACATAATGTTTCCTTAGAGGTGTCGAGTTAGTAATAAAACAAAAAATTAATTATATTTTTTTATTTTGTAACTTTAGAAAGTCCATAAACGCTTACGATTTTTTTTAATAAGTAAAAGGAAATAATATTAAAAAGTTAATATATTCTAAATGTCAAAATAAAAAGTTCCATATATCAAAATAAATAAATTGTAAAAATAAATGTATATTTGATTAGTACAAATTTTTTGTTTTTCCAGTTTTTATGAGAAAATTGTTGAGGTGACAAAAGCAAAATGCTTTACTTGAACATATTGAAACAGTCAACTATAGTACATCTATGTTTTGCTATATCATACTTCACATCTGGGATATTGTTGAGTTTTATTCAGGCCATTTTGTTCTTTGGACTGAAACCATTCAACAAGAGGTTGTTTAGAAAAATTAATTATTATCTATCATACTCATTCTACTGTCGTAAGTATCATCATTTTTGAATAATTTTATTGTATAATAAATCTATTTTATATTTACTTATTATTTTATGTAACCTTTATGTATGTGAACATGTTGATGTTACCATAGACTTGGTATATTCATTATAATACAGACAGTAAATATATTATTTAATATCTAATATCATAGTGTTTTTCAGAATTAGTGTTTATGTCAGAATGGTGGTCAAGCACAAAACTATCAATTTATGTGAAGAAGGATGAATATGATAAGTATTATGGCAAGGAGCATGGATACTTGATTATGAACCACAGTTATGAAGTCGATTGGCTCATGGGCTGGCACTTTTGTGATGGAATTCAAGTGCTCGGAGTGAGTATAAACTTTTGTATATTTTTTTCAATATAACATTTCATTGTATAATATTTATCTTTAATATATCAATACAAAGATTTCTGAGAGTAATTTCCCTTTGATAAAACTTGGAAGATTTTGCTCTATATACACATATATACGAGGTACCAGCTCTGGCTTCACGTGGGCCTTTTAAAAAAATATAAAATAGCCTATTTAATTTTGAGAATTATTAAAATTGTTTTATGATAACTGTCAAATTATATGCCCGTTTTCAGTGATTTAAAAATATATTTACAAATAATTAATGATGTAGACTTGAAATTGAAGCAATTTATTTTGATTAGTCTTAATGCCGCACTATGTAAATAGCTTTCTAATAAATGCTTTACAAATGCCAACTGTTAAAAGTTATAAAATAGATGTAGTATGTTATCCTTAACATAGATACATGCCACTGCAGACTTTTCTGTACATCTATATAAGATACACAATTTCACCATATATTATTTTGTTATATCTCAAAGACTTTAGGCTGTGTTTTCCCTAAAAGCTCTCAGATGGCTTGTTTCCTAATATCTGCAACAAATATAGTTAATGTACCCACAAATAAAAGCAAAAACTTAACAAATTATATACTAAAACTTCCTCGAAAATTACGATATCTAGTGGTGATAACTATTTGATAATCAGTGCAGTCGTTTTTCCGTTTATCGCGAACAGACAGATGCGGGACAATGGACTTTGTTTTATAACATTTTTATATGTATTTATATAAGACAGAAATGTGCATTGCTTTAATTTGTATATACATTTGACCTCTTAACAATGCTATTATGCAGTATGTTCCGACGTCTGACGTCTTAATGTGTCTGGCACAGCAGTTTATACAAACATATTTTATTGTTAATATTTATCTATAGAGTTCACGGTACCCCTTTTATTGTACGGACGTAACTTGGATTTAATTTTCATATTTCGCCAACTCTAGTTTTTGCTGTTATTTATGTACTAAAAATATGCTTTTAAAAAAAAGTTTGATCCATCCTGTCCAACAATTTAAATTGCATGTTAATTTGTATTTGTAATGCAATTTGTTTCGCTATAACTATTCGTCGTTAATTTAAACGATACTAATAAAGAACACTTAAACATTGTTTCATAGCCACTTCTTAGAGGTCAAGATTTTGATGTATTTTATATTGTTTGTGTTAAAAAAACACAGTTTATATATATTGAAATATTCGATTTACAATAATAAGACGTGATAAATTTGCGGAGTGCTATATGAAATTGGTTATTTATTGAGCAAAGACGGATAAAGGAAGTGAATTGAGGTCTTGGATGAGGTGGGAATTGGTAGTTGTTAATCAATTATGGCACCTATCCGTGCACACGTGCATTGTAAAATCAAACGCATGTCTATGTGCAATATCAATGAAATTGAATTTGTATGAAAAAACAAGTACCTACATTATCATGATTTGAAATATAACTTCCCCATACATCAAATGTTAACAATGTTAATTAATCGATTTATCATTTATTATTACATATAAAATATTAAGATGTTTCTACATGATATGGATAGCTGTTGTTATCGAATATAACATATCGTGTAATAATAGAACGAAGTCCAATTTTATGTTATAAAATCTTAGTTAATTCCGTCATATTTTTACCTCCGATATAATTTCATTCAACACAATATGCCAATGATGCACTATAAGAAGTATTAATAGCGCAAGAAGTGCAATTTAAACATAAATCCCGTTTGATAGCGGGATCTTACGAGGTTGTGGTCCGAGTTGTGACTTGTCACTGAACTTGGGCACAGCTGTCAATTTAATAACGACATAAAATAGTAGATTATTGTATGTATTGTAAAATGGAGTTACATACTTGTACCATAACAAAGCGTCGTTCAATCAGTAGAAGTACAGGTTTGACTTAAACTTATCTGTCATTTTTTTCAAATTAAACAGCTATAAACAATCGATTTTTTAAATAGTTTAGTTAAGTCGATTTTTTTTACGACTAGAGTATAGAGATCCGTTGCAAAAATTTTGTAGTGTATCATTATTGGTGAAACACATCCAATAGTCGTTTCCTATTAGTACAAAAGGATACATTGATTGCGACAACGGTTATTGCCTTATACTTAAATGTACAATGTATATTTATAATCGTAAATATATTTAACGTAATTTTATATAAAATATATTATTTTGCTGTCTTTTTTTTTCGAAGTCACTGAATGTATAATTGTGGCTGTTGTGTTTTGAATTTTAAATCTTTTTTTTTTCATTTACATTAAAATTACAAATGTCGTTAAGACATTATGCGCAAAAATAATGACACTTAATTCATCTGTCAACATTTTGACGTCATTATATGAAACTTGTATTCTAGAAAAATATAATAACGGAAGGTGGTATGTATAACTTAATAATAATAATTAGAGAAGGAGATGATTCGAAAGAGAAAAATATTGTCACTTATTTTACAAAACCTTACAGCGTGTTTTGCTAAGTCGAGGCTTCGTAAAACAAACGACACCCTATCTTTCTGTCTTTTCTAACGTAAATAAAACCTTTAGAAAAGATGGAAGAAGAAATATTTAATACATATATATTTTTAACATCTGCGAGTTGATTAGTACTAAATTTATAATTTTTGTTTATCTTACATTTCGACGTAGAAATTGGTCGTTTCATTGGTCGTTTTATTAAAGATCATTAATGATTTTGTACATTCGGTATATTTATACCAATTTTGCATCGTCACGCTTTGAACTGTTTCTCGTTTCTCGTTTGTCATTCAATAACCGATGTGAATACAATAACGTGTAAAGATTTTTTAATGAAAACTGTTAAAGATAATTTTGTATGGCTATGTAAATTTATGATAGCGTAATGCGTATCTCTAAAGATTGGTTCTGTAATTAAAACGGTAGAATGGTAATGTTATAAGTGCTTACGTTATTCTAATGTGTTGTAATCGGTAATCAATAGGAGTTTAAATTAGGTTGTTTAATATTTCGCCTTATCTCAATTGTTTAACACAAATCTATGTCAATTGCATACAAGTGTAAACACCAAAGCAGTTTTATCTCGTTTGTAATTTTTTTCGTTTCTGTCCTAACATTGTCTATTGTTGAAATGAATTAAATCACGTTTCACCGGTTTTTGACGAACAATTATTTGATTGATAATTTAAAGTGATAAAAATCTATGAAATAGCTATTTTTTATCGGATTATGACATAGTCGTAACAGTTATAACAGGTGATTGAAGATATGCTTCTTTCAAGGTTATCTAAATTTACTGTCGTACGCGAATAATTTCCTCAAATATAATCGGTTTATATTATTGTATATAACAGAAACAGGATCGAATTTAAATAATAAATATTAAGTAAAAATATTTTTATATTTTTTTTATAATACGAAGTCAAACGTGATCGGAAATAAGGACTGTGTTTCTTAATCATTTTACACACTAATAAACTAAACGGATTTTGATTTCACTTTAGTGTGATGTAATTTAATTATCAGAATAAAGTGATATAGGCTTTAATTTATCTCACACACCCTTGTAGTTCTCGTGGGATTACGGCATAACTGTCTTATTATTTATAAAGCCCCGTGGCACAGATTCTACATGACGCTACCGGTTGCTTAACATTTATATATACTATTTTTTGCCTGCGACTCTATCCGCGTGGAGGCCGGGGTTGAGCTCTGAGAAAAATGAATAAAGTGTGTTAAAACAATATATATAATAACACAGGTTGCAGCCATTTCATTTTAACTATCCTAGATACCCACTGCAGCGCCATCTGCCCGAACCCATTTTTAAATATAAATGTAAACAAATAAAAATCATTCCTATCGGTCCATCCGTTTAGGAGTCCCGTGACGTAAACACGTACAGCAGAATCCCAGATGAATTCTAAGTTTGTA
>DVQP01000552.1:0-21411 GCA_018231745.1 Danaus eresimus
TAACGTTCTTAAAATAAATTTAAGTCATGGATAGTTTAGAGGCAGAAAACTGAAAATAATAAAAAATATACCACTATCTATATAACGAACAAACCACTTTTATTTAAACATTATATTCTATGTTAGGTTTTATGATTAATAATATTGAATTTTTAATACCGAAAACATAGTGTTTTTTTCTTTAATGTTTTTAATGGCTGTACGGTATAAGCTGTTGCTTCTTTTAATACAGATTAGAAAGAAATAGTCAATTAGTGACATTCTTCAAAATAAACATTCAAGCTAATAACGTTATTTTTTTCTACCAGTTAATAATTTTGTTGGAAAATTTTTGATCATGAATATACCATTTCCAATTCTATATCCTCGCTTGGTGGATCCCTCTTGGTTTAACGCAGACAGCCCTTGCGATGAGGACGCTGAGTTGACTAGTTTAGAACAAGCCCATCAACAATGGGTATGGCCTGCAAATTCCAACTAGATTTTAAAATAAATATTATAATATAATACAGCTCATTATATTATAACATTTATTGTTTTAGCTAAACTCTGTAGGACACCAGTATATGAAACGCACACCACTCGGTAAGATAGAAGCAGAACCTATGGAAGAAGAAGATGATTCGGATGAAGAGGGTAATTATCAGACAAAATATTCAAAAAATATAAAGATTCTTCTTGTATTATGAAAGGTACATTCTGTGTTATTTAAAATTTTATGCTTTTAAGGCAATGATGAATCGGAGGATTCAGAAGAATCTCATGATGAGGATGAGGAAGAAGAGCTGCGCACCTATTCCTCTCCACGCAACAATAACGTCCTCGAGGCAGATTCTTTAGAAGAACCCACCGAAGCACCGGACCTTAGCACACCCAATCAAAGCGCCCATTGGAATGTACAGCAGTAGTGTGTATATTTCCTGTCATTCATAAAATTATTTATTTGTATTCCCATATTATGTATGATTGGCTGAGTGATAATAAAAAGTAATTCTGACTTGGGTTATATATGATTGAATATGTATTTTAGTTTTACTTCTGTTGACAATATTATCAATTTAAGGATAAATCCTACTTTAAAGTGGAACCCATCTGCTCAACTTGCATGTTGATAAATAATTTTGAAATTTGTCCATGTATAGAAAATGTGTCATCTCACACAATAATTACCAACATCTCTGACTGTAATCACAACAATAGATACTTATGTCTTATGGCGCTTAAGCCGTCGTCATAATAAAGCAAAATATAATAAATTTTATAAAGTTATAACATAAATATGAAAAATTGTAGCTAAATTACTGAATTGTTGTTAATAGACTCAAACCACTATTGTCAATTTCGTAGTCCAAAGCTGGGTATGCATACTTTTTGATCTGGACTTAATTAAATGTGGTATATCAAGTTCATTGGGTCCAGGTAGGTGGTCGCCAGTGAAGTCTGAAAGGTGTGCTTCAGTAATTTAACAGAAAGTGGTGAATGAGCTTACCGATGGTTTCAATGGATATAAATTATGTAAGGGGCTTATCATTCTCCGGAAAATTTTAAATGTATTCTAAATTCTAAGTATAGGATGTCCAGTTCTTTATACAAAAAGATTAAGAGCTGTGATATCTTCTCAGAAGAACTTCAGCCGCAGTTTTGTTTCAAAGCTAGAAATTCTATCAAGTTGAATGAATGAGAATAAGTCTAGTCGCTACTCGCTCAAAGTTTGCCAGATAAAACTTTCATGACTCACGTCCAAAATCAAGTATTATGACAGTTTATTTATCTATTTCTCTTAGCACATCCACAACTGTTGCCTCTCATTCATAGAGGTAAGCAGGAAATTTATTCATGAAGGTTACATATTTGGAAAGATGTTATAACTCTTTTGGACTAACTGAAGAGTATAGGTAGCGAAAAAGCTCTTCTTACAAGACATTGTGTTTACAAAAAACACCTTTCTGTACTGGTATTTTTTATTACATTATAAAGATTTCTCTATGGGAGAAAACAAAACCGATTTTTGTTCTAAGGGTGGCCTTTTGGCCATCCTGTTTCAGAATTACCAAACTGAGAATGAATTATTAATAATTTTACGTATATGAAAACTAAAATTAAAACGCTTTGAGGTTTTACAGATTTTTCTTATAAAACATAACCATTAAAATAAAGCAAAACATTGTAGGTTAAAAACAAACAGGCTTAATATAATTTAATACATTTAACTAATCACATGAACTAAATAATAATTTTGATTTGAAACGATTTAACTACAGTTTACAACAAGTAAATGAATATTAACACATTTATTGAATAATATTTAATAACTCACTGAATCACACTAATACACATCGAGATCGAGAATTACATGCGGACGAAATCGGTTTTGACGTAACAGACCATCAAATATGTGGGTATTTTATTCCCTTATAAGATCGTTAACAAGTTAGTAATAATCATAAGATCTTAAATTACAGTATACGAGTCGCATCTATTACAATATTTACAACTCTAGTAAGCAATGGCCCTAATTTATCTTGATCAATTGCATTCCATTTTCTTGCTAAGCACTTTTCTATGTAATCATGTGTTGATTTCGATTCTGTAAAAAATGCAAATATCGTTTAAAAAGTATTAATTAAAGATAATTTTAGTCAAGGTATGTTTAAAATACGAATTCTTTTAAAAACTTTGTTACACGAATAAGATTCATATCTAAAACAATAAGTGTGTTTTAAAACAAATTGAAGTTCCTTTAGACGGATAAGTAATTTCTTATTTCGTAAATATATTGTTATTTACAAACATGTCTTCTATCATAATTTTTAAGAAATTAAACGGTTGTTTCCTGTTAAACTATTAAAAAAAAATTATAAACCTTTTTAACACTACTGTTACTTCCATTGCAGGTTTAATAAATAGCAAGTAACAGCGATCCATGACGGAATATGGATTATACATAATTAGAATAAAATCCAAAATTATAATGTGCTTTTTCATATTATTGGGTATATTACCTGAACCATTGCTGCACTTAGCCAAATTCAATGTTAAGAATATAGCACTCTTTTTGACTAAAGGATTGTACTCATCACAATAATAATGAAAGGCCATAGCGAGATGGGAAGGGATATTATCAACATCCTTAATAAGCATAACGCCTCTTTCATCAACATCTTTTTGATAAAGATTCATAAACTCCTTTTCCGTCTGTACTATAAGGTTTGTTGGATTGATAACCAGATGGTGAATTTCCCTTGTATCATTACCTGTAATTCTAATATATATTATTATTTTCAATCACATACAAAATGTTAGCGAGAGAAACATAAGTATTACATACGTAGGTATTTCGATGCTTTTGCAGCTATGTCTTCAATGAATTGATCAAATTTTGTAGGATTATAATTGATGTCTTCACTGTTATATGTAAAAATAAATGAGCCGGTGTCATGCCTCTCAGATATTGTTGTGATTCCTGCAATGTAAGGGTATCATAAAACTTGTCAGTTTAAATTTACATTGTTTTAAAATTTTTATAAGACAAGTGTTTCATATGGAAACAGTTCTGTGTTTTACATATAAATAATATTTTTCCTATTGTAATTTACCTGCTCTTACTTTCAGGATAGCATTGTCTGGTACCTTATATTTTATTCCTAAATGCTTGACATCATTGTAAAAGCTTTGTTTATCATATACATCCATTTCGGATTCCCTGCTAGCTGTCATATTATAGAACATTAGGCTTACAGCACAAACAATGATCGGTAGAATAATATATATGACAGCATTGAAACCCTTTTTCTTTCTATTAAAATCGGGTGAAGGTTTCCTGTTTATATTACTTTGACAACTTGGAGATGTGTCTATGAAATTGTAGTTAAATGATGAAGAATTACTATTCACACTTCGCCCTGACATATTTTCAATCGCAGTATCAAAACCCATTCTGTAAGATAATAGTATTGGAGGAGAGGATTTTGACAATAAATTTCTGTAACAAACATTACCATTTCTAAATGTCGTAAGTCATTTTTTGATCATTAATTTGTTGAATTGTTATAGAAAGCAGAAAAGCAAATGATTATAAGACGTATGATAATGAAATGGTAATGAATGATAGTAGTACTAGTACCTACATATATATGTTAGTACTAGGGGCGTATCTATGGTTCATGAGTGAATGCTGCATGTATAAATTAAATAGCATATTTAATACTTACTCATCATAGTCTTCATCATCAGTTTCTTCATTAACATGGTAGGAATATCTACGTGACTTATTTTCATTTAATATTGGTGTTGGCTTTGTGGTTGGTATTTTGCTGGAAAAAAAATTGTACTTGTTATAGGAAGTACTGTCATTACTCAACATTGTAAGGATTATTAGGTGTCCGTAAAACGGGCCAACAATCTTAATAAAAGTCACAACTGATATTCTGACATTGAGTCCAAGTTTAGCAAGTATTTAAATTTTAAATGTAAAATTCAGACAACATCTATTAAAACTATAAAAATCGAAATTGTTATGAAAACTGTGTTGGTGGATTTTTTTATTTGTTATAAGTTAAAGTTATATCTAAAAATCTTCGTCAATTACTTGAAAAAATATACAAATATGAAAAAAGAAATCATTGACATTACCTTAAAATATTGTCGACTTCGTCAACTCCTGGTTCTGGTAAATTAAGTTCACCTTTTAGACCATATTTTCCCATGTTTTGTTTTACTGAACTATTATTACTCTGACTATGAATGCTTCTTCTTGCGGAAGGCACAATGTTGCGAACCCTATCCTGTAATATTATAACATCTTTTTAGTAACGGCTTTAAGGATTTATAAATAAAATAATCAAAATCGTAGTACAAACCAACTCATCTGAATTACTAGTCATGATTTTGTCATATTTCGTATGTCTTTGATCATCAAATATTAATAAGTACTTTGCTGAATGGAAAATATAATAACTACCTACGGATTATACAAATAAATTAATTACAAAATTCCTTATATTATACGATAGACAAATGAAGTTAACGTTTAGTTAAACATTCCAATTTTGTCATAATTGTCAAATTCGTATGAATAGGTAGGTAAAATACTACCTTCAATTATTATTAGTGTCAGTATTTTTTTCTTAAGTTTTTTTATGGCTCTGGATACGAGTCTTTTTGAGCTCTAGTGTCAGTAAAGTTAAGCAGTGTTGCCTAATTAGTTAATTACTCAAACTGGAACAATACAGTAGGGGATACTGAAAATTGACACTGGTAGCTGATATTTTATATTGTTTTATATAATTTAAAATTAATAATATAGCGGTTATTCTGAAAATATTGCCCCCAACCAAACCGGATTTTCACGTATTTAAGAACTCTGTTTAAGGGATGCATGCAAATCATGTTTTTAATCTAATGCTTATAATTGAAACATGAATTGGTTATAAACATATATGTATATTGCAGAAGTAGTAGTAGTAGTAAATGCGAAAAAAATAGTTTTATTTCAATGAATACTCGCGAAAATCTCAGATCTCATTATGGTAATAGACAAGAAAGACAGTAAATAAAGTAAAGAATGTAAATAGAAAAGTCAATCTGTTGAATTTATACTCTAGGAATGAATTTAAAGATACAGATGATAGATTAAAGATATAAGTAAAAAAGCGAACGAACGATAATACAAACTGCATAGCCGAACCGAGCGCCTTTCATTTTACTTACTTCGGGGTTAGATGTAATGCGATAAGTAAATATACTAAAGCGATTGAGATTTTTGTTTAGTTTAGTTTCAAAGAAAAAATGTAGTTTAAATATAAAAGACACAGTACTGAATATTATGAATATTCCTTTATTATTTTATATTTATTTATTGGTCCGTGTATTCCGTAATCAAATTAAAAAATCTTATATCTCATCATATTTAAGCAATGAATACCATAATTGACTCGTTTTAGGTCCACGTAAAAACAATTATTTCAGTTTCATAGTTCAATATGTAGTTTTGATTGAGAAAATGCGGAAAAAAAAACTTTAATGTTTTACAAATAATTAAATTTATTTTTACGTGTAATGACCCACGATATATATATTTTAAATTAGTTTATAAAAATATAACACGTGTATGCATACATTATACATAATTTCTGGCCGGTAATAAGTCTCAATTTTGTCAGAACTTATAAGAAGAATAATTATTAAAAGAAAAAACGTAGAATTCTTACATCCTGAGAATTATAATAATGAAGGGAAAATTGAGTATTTTGCGATTTTTAGTTCTTATATTGTTTTTATTAAAGTTTAATGAAATTTATGCTAAAGGAAAAGAGAGAAGCTTAGATAATCAAGGCGACGATGATGAGAATGATGATTCCATGAATATTGCTGATGTTCCTGAACCGGAAGCGAATGTTACAGGTTGTACCAGAAAGAAGGCAATATTAATGCATGAGATTAGAACCGCCACACAGAGTCAATTTCCATTTATGGCTTCAATAATGTCCTCTAAAAATGAATACGTCTGTGCTGGGACTGTAGTTGCCAATGGTCTTATTCTAACCACAGCTCAATGTACTGACTCAATAAGCTACGTGCTAGTAAATGGAACGAGTGACAAAAAAGATGATACTACATTTTCGCTGCATGTAATTAAAAGTGAAAATTTTCCGTCTTATACTGGACCTAACACTGGAAAAGATGTGGCGGTTATCTATACCGAAAAACATAACAATACATTAGCATCCAGGATTGCTCTCAGTAACTATACTTCTGCTCAACTTTTAAATGACGTTGAAGTTTTAGGGTTCGGCTTAAACTCCGAAGTAGGACAGCCAAAAAAATTACAGTACGTGGGCTTAGAAGCTAGAGAGAAAAACGAAGACGTAATTAGGGCGTACATAGATTGCATTGAAACAAAAGTTTCAACATGCTTTAGAGACAAAGGAGGTCCAGTTTTATTTAATAACGAACTCGTTGGAATAGTAACTAAGGGTCAACCAGAATGTACTTCAGAAATATTATCTACTTACGCTTTGAATAAACATATGGTAGATGCTCTGCCAACGTATTCCTTTAAAGCTTGGATCGATGAGAAAATAGCGAAAGTTGCAGAGCCTGGAGTGGAAGCTTTAGAAGCATATCCAAAGAAACCTAGTTATAGAGAAGCGGTGGTACATATAATGACAAGCTCGGGTTATTCAAAAAGTAATAACGTTTTCTTTATTACAATTGCATACACATCAGTATTATATTTTTAAACCATAAAATTTATTAAAATACATTAACTTAAAATTTCCTGTGATTAGTATGTATTAAATAAATATAATTTGAATTACACAATCCATTTCATTTTGTCGTTTTTGTTGAACAAGCGTCTTAATTTTAAGTGAAATATCTACAAATTTTCTTAATCAGCTGCAAAGCTAGTGTTTTTTGGAAACCTAATAAAAAGGTTATTTTTGCTGAAAACTATTCTCTTAATCAAAAGTTGCAATCAAAACTAAAATTTAATATATTCCTCTTATAAAGATTTTAATTAGCATACCACTAATTAAAATCATAAACTAGGAGATACGTATATTGAAAGACTGTATTTTTTAATTTAATTAATTTTAATATAGCATACCTATAAAGCTACAAAAAATCGACTTTTAGACCATCATTTGCTGTTATAAAATTTTAATACGATGATATTTCGAAAGAAAAATTAATTATTTTGGGCTAATAATAATGCAAAAAGACATGAAAACTCATTTGATATATCTTATAGTAATTTTTTTCATACATTTCTATTTCGCCTCCTGTGCAGGTAAATTATTGCAAAACCACAAGTATATGGCGAGCCTTTTGGTAATTGTTCATAAACACTGTTACATTACATTTTAATATCAAAATCGGTTTGTCAAGTTTTAGCTGTCAACGTCAACATCTTTCAAAGTGCAGTTGAACTATCAAAGTTACTAGTCGTGTCATATTTGTGTATAAAGTTTTACTGAAATTATTTGGAACGAATTATTTTTAGTCTAGTTTTTAAAAAAACTAAGCATGTCTAAAAAGAAGGGCAACAAAAAAAAAGTTGACTTGGACGATGATTTCGAAGAAACAAAGAATATAATTGAAACATCCGATATAACCTCAAAAAGTAAGGGAAAGGGTAAAAAAAAGAGCAAAGCTGTTAATGACTTTAGTGATGGAGACGATGGAGATAATTTAAAAAAAGCTCAGTTGTCAGACGAAGAAGATTTGCCAAAACCAGTGAAAAAGTCGCAAAAGAAAGGTAAGAAGTTGTATTTGTTCATGTGACGTAAACTTTGCAACTATTATTATACTTGTTATAAAGTATTTGGAATTAATATTTTTTATATAAATCAAATATTGCTTAACGTTTCTGAAGGTTACTATTTTATTTTTATTTAAATAGCTAAAAAAAACTTAGAGCAATTATCAGAAGATGAAAATGATGACAAGTCTGCAAAAAGTAGTGCAACTTCTACAGCTAATAAAAGTTTGTCCAAACAGAGCAAGAAAAAGAAAGGTTAGTTGTATATACATTATTAATGTTCTTTTTTTGTAAAACAATGAATTTGTAATTTTTAAAATATTAAGAAAAGTATAATTTTTTTGTGTACTAAATATAAATATGTCCTGCATTTAACATCATATTAAATCAATATTTCTTTAAGGTAAAGGAAAGAAAGATGATTGGTCAGATGATAATAGTGATATTGAAGTTAAAGAAGAGGAACTGGAAGAAGAAGTTGTAAAACCTGTTACTAAAAAGAAAGGTATTTAACTCTATCAAATATATAATGTATAAAATCCTTTATTGTTAATGTTACAAACATACATAATTTTGTCAAAGTAACATAGTAGCTTTATTACTATTTGTTATAAAGTTCATCCAAAAATTTATTTTTTCAGGTAAAAATAAAAAAAAAGTAGCAGTAGCTGAATCATCGGATGATGAGGATCTAGAAGATTCTAAGTCAATTGTCAGCAATGTTTCAAGTAATGCACAATCAGTTAAATCGAAAAATAAGAAAGGTATTGCTGTTTACATTATTTCCTTATAAATTCTTTATACTGTATTTGGACCTATCATATGGATTTTAACTTTGTCATATGAAATGTATAGAAATATTTTTTTCAGAATGCTTTAAAAGTTTTTAAATGTTATTACACACTTTCAAATATTCTTATTAAGAACAACCTTTGTTAAAATTAATTTAAAAATATTATGATTTTTTAATTTTATTATTTACGCATATATGTATTCTTGTTTGTAGAATTAACCTTGGCACTATAGAAGCATTCTTTCACTGTTCAATTTGTTTAAAAGAATTTCTTTTAAAATCAATATGTACCAATTTTTATAGGTAAAGATAAAAAAGATGATTGGCCGGATGAAGAGAGTGACAAAGAATTGAAAATGGAATCTGAAGATGAAGAGGATGTTTTAAAACCTATTGTGAAAAAAGGTATAGTAATATTATACTTAATTATTATCATATTTCCTTCATAATAACTCTTTAAAATTTATTTCTTTGTTTTTAGGTAAACATAGAAAGAAAAACAATATTGATGATATAGAGGAAGAACTGAAGAAGTTTGAGATTAAAGAAGAGGAACAAGAAGAACAAGAAGAAAAGGTTTGACTTTTAACAAAAATTTATTATATATTTTTTTTATGTGATAATGTTGTGGATGCATTGCATACCTTGGTCGTTGAGGACAAGGGAGGGTTGGGTATATGGAAATGGCAGGCAAGAGTAGGAACGGCTCTCTCACTCATCTGACGAAACACAGTCATTAAAGTTTTCTTTATGCTAATCTTCTATGAGGGGGTGGTACATCCCTGGTTGAGCCAGCTCAAGTTCGAGCTATATTTACTTGACCACAGCTAGATTCTACCACCAACTAGATTAGAAAAACTATGTTATTTGATTTTGACTTTTGAGACTACACTTTAAAATGTAACTAAGTCAACACTTTTAATTTAACACAATCTTAACTATATTCCAGCATACTTAAATGTTGCATTTTATATCAGAAAACCATAGTTTTTGTTTATGATTTTTAATTTTGTTTGAGAACTAACTTTATAATTTATTAATGTTCATTATTATAATTATTTTCAACTTGTGCAATTGTAATAACATTGAGTCATGTTTCTCACAAGATATAAATAAATAAAAATATGTAAATTACTTAAAGCTAAATATATATATTCCTTTCCTTGCATGTTAATTATGGTACAGAGAATGGGAAATTTTTGTTCATAAAAAATACATGGTATATAATTACATAGCCTGAGGAAAAAACCGAAAAGAAATTGAGTCACAAAGAGAAGAAGAAGCTGAAGAAGCAGCAGGAATATGAGAAGCAGATGGAGTTACTAACAAAGAAGGGTGGTCAAGGTCATAGTGAGTTAGACGCTAACTTTACAGTTAGTCAAGCACAGAAAACGGCTGGTAAATATTACAAAGAAAATTATATTAAACATCCTATAATAGTTTTAGACAATAATTAATAAACAATTCTTTTCAAAGGTCAAATGGCAGCTCTAGAAAACGCCGTTGACATTAAAGTGGAGAACTTTTCGATTAGCGCAAAAGGTCAAGATCTGTTTGTAAATGCGACTCTATTGATAGCGAATGGTCGGAGATATGGTCTGGTAGGACCGAATGGTCACGGCAAGACTACGTTGTTAAGACATCTGGCACAACGTGCCTTCCCTCTCCCACCCCATATAGATATACTGTTGTGTGAGCAGGAGGTCACCGCTAGTGATATGAGTGCCGTTGATACACTACTAGAATCTGATGTCAAAAGAACAGGTATGATGAAGGAATTACAATGCATATTCTTATATGACACTGTGATGCAAGCGGTATAAAACAACAATAACGTTTCAGAACTGCTAAAGGAGTGTAAGGAATTGGAAGCGGATATTGAAAATGGTGACCTTAAAAAGCAAGACAGGTTGAATGAGGTAATGTTAAAATTTTTATTCCATTGTTGCTGTACATTTCACTGTAATGAATACGTTTTTTTATTCGTTTTGTACGTTATAGGTGTATGCAGAGCTGAAGGCTATAGGTGCCGATTCCGCTGAACCCCGTGCTCGTCGTATTCTCGCAGGTTTAGGGTTCAGCAGAGAAATGCAGGATAGGGCTACCAAGAACTTTTCTGGTGGTTGGAGAATGAGAGTTTCCCTCGCCAGGTTAGTTATTAGCTGTAGTATTAATTGGGAGAAGATGCAAGATAATGAGATAAAGGGAATAGAAAGGAATTGAGTCAAGACATATACTATACACTTATCATCTAATTATTTCTGAAAAAGGTTGTCTGAAAAATAGATTCAAATTTAAGCGAGTGGAAGTAAAAAATATGGCTAATGTCGATAGATTTTTTTTGTACTATAAAATACAAGTTAAATTAAAGAATTTGATGCATCAAAAATATGAAAGTAGAATCTGATATTTTTATTGACTGTCTTGAATACTTCCAAGTAAAGCCCTCATGCAGGGATAGGTAATTCATATAACAACATTAGTCACATTTTAATACATGCTTTTATTACTTCCAGAGCTTTATACATTGAACCGACTCTGTTACTTCTCGACGAACCTACAAATCATTTGGATCTGAATGCCGTTATTTGGTTGGACAAGTAAGTGTTACAACATTATGTGATTATTTTAGAAGCTAAATTGTTGATTATATTTAAAATGTTATTCACAGCTACTTACAAGGATGGAAGAAAACATTGTTAGTTGTATCCCACGACCAGTCATTTTTGGATAATGTTTGTAACGAAATAATACACTTGGATCAACAGAAATTGTTGTATTATAAGGGCAACTATTCAATGTTCAAGAAAATGTACGCACAAAAGAGGAAGGAAATGATAAAAGAGTATGAGAAACAGGAGAAGCGTCTGAAGGAAATGAAGGCGCATGGAACGTCTAAGAAGGCTGCTGTAAGAAAGTTTTTATCATATACATATTATGAGTGGGGTATGGGGGTCTAGTTGTTCAGGGGGAGCCAGAGGCCCCAATCTGGTCAGAATGGGTGAAATCAGTTCAATGAAACTCTCAGTAGTATAGTATCTACTCAGCTAACACTGACGTCCCGATTATGGACTCTTCGGAGCACGACTATAATAATCATTGTTCTCATATAGACCGCCACTTATAAGTGAATATTAATTGTACCAGAAATATTTTATATGTATTGAAATATCCGTCTGTATATTGATTATCACCTTTAATAATAATAATATCAATTTCCTTTATTAATTGGTAAATTCTTTATTCTACTATATATTAAATATTCATAATGTAATGATAATATTGATTAATATTTTGTTTGTATGACCGCTAACTCAAAACATAATACATTATCTCTTATAAGTCCTACTTGTTACAAAATCAATGGCATGTGACATTAATTTTAAGATTGTCGTATGGACAATGATAGTTTCATGCTTTGTTTAAATGGAAATATATTTTTTCTTTTCAATTATATTTTAGAAACAATGTTTGTGGAATATTCCTGGTTTTGTCACTAAGCACTAATAATTACCAATTCTCTCATACAATCCACCATCTGTTATTATTTAAAAGGTTATACTTAAATATTAGACAAATCTTATATTTGATGCTGTGTTGTATTATCAGGAGAAGAAGCAGAAGGAGGCGTTAACGAGGAAACAGGAGAAGAATAGAAGTAAGTCTCAGAGGGAGGAAGCGGAAGACGGTGCGGCGCCGGTGACCCTGTTACAGAGACCCAAGGACTACCTCGTCAAATTTTCCTTCCCGGACCCCCCACCACTACAACCGCCTATACTGGGACTGCACAGTCAGTATATACATTGTATTAATATATATATACCTCTTATGAAAGTTTTAATGAAAGTATGCAATATTATTACTATGTAGCAGAAATTATTAATATAATAACAGGGAAGTACATTACACTTAAGCTTTGGGATCCACCTTATTATTAAATTGCTTCCTTGGACAGACTTATTTTACTTTTCATTCATATTTATATGTAATATTAAATTTATTTTGTCACCAAAAACAAGGAAGCATATTTTAATCATGATCGTATAGCAAGGCTACGGTGGAGAAAATGGGGGTATAAAAATAATATGTGTTTATTTAATTTAGACGTGGATTTCTTCTTCCCCGGTCAGAAGCCTTTATTCAGGGAGGTGGATTTCGGTATCGATCTGAACTCTCGTATCGCTATCGTTGGTCCCAACGGCGTGGGAAAATCGACCTTCCTCAAACTTCTCGTGGGTGAATTGAGTCCTATCAGAGGGGATTTGATTAGGAACCATCGTTTGGTAAGTCCTATATGGTTTTGTGAAATTAATATTTTTATTATTCTTTTTTATTAATATCGGCATCCTGCAGTAAGTTTTCTTTGCGGACTTTTTTGATTAAATTTTTTTTGGGCAACTTTAGTTTTTTTTTAAATATTAAATCACAGTTTCAAAGTCTTCCTTTCGTCTTTTACTTGCGGCACACAATATAAGGCTAAAATTTCAATAAACGATGTTCCGCTCTGATGGTTGGATCTTTAATATTGTTTCTTAACTTGTTTGTCTTTCTGTGTATACGGCTAACAAGCAACTCTCGATTCTATGATCAACAGAGGATAGGTCGTTTCGATCAGCATTCAGGAGAGCATCTCACAGCCGAGGAGTCCCCTGTGGAGTATCTGCAGAGATTGTTCGGCCTTCAGTATGAGAAGGCGAGGAAGGCTCTCGGTACATTCGGTCTTCAGAGCCACGCCCATACCATCAAGATGAAGGACCTCAGCGGAGGTCAAAAGGCCAGGGTCGCGCTAGCCGAGTTAACCTTGATGGCTCCCGATGTTATAATTTTGGTTTGTATTTTCGATATTAATATAATTTTTATTTATATCGTTTATTTATTTAATAATATCTTTTGTTTGTCTTAATGACTGCGCTTTATGTGTTTATTAGGTTACTGAATAATTAACTGTAATTACGCATTTATTCCAAACTGGTGAGATTGTTGGTTATCTTTTGGGTCTAATAGATTTTTGGTGATAGTAAATTCTAGTAAATTTAGCGGAAATGACCTCACATTACAGTTAGGACTTGTAATGAGTTCTTAAGATTAATTAATATGCAATTCCTATGGCTCCTACTTTGCTTAATGGGTCCAATAAAAAACATAAAGGCTGCTTGCAGACTGAAACAACGGGAGAGAGCAATTTAGTAGCGATGATGAACTGGTTTCTGTTTATGTTGTGTGGAGGAAAATATGTTCATAATCATTTTAACGAAATGTTATAGAATTTATGAATTATATTATCCTATAAGTTTAAAGTGTGTTGTTGTATATGAGCTTACAGCAATAAAAATAACATAAATTTTAGCTCGCAGTTTGTTTTATGCATATATTAGATCATAAATACTGGTTTTAATAATGTTTATTTAGATTACAATAAAAAATAGATTGTTTCTATGATTAAACTAAATTATATATATGTCGGTGAATCAGGACGAACCTACGAACAACCTGGACATTGAGAGCATCGACGCGTTGGCGGAAGCCATAAACGCTTACAAGGGCGGAGTGGTGATAGTGTCTCACGACGAGCGGCTCATCAGGGAGACGGACTGCGCTCTGTACGTTATAGAGGACCAGACGATCAACGAGGTGGGTGATACTGTTCTTGTACAGCTGCTGGAGGAAGACCTGGACCTTTCGACTGTCCAGGGACCATCAGAACTGCGTGTTGTTTTGTTTGCACTATATCCCTATTATATATTTTTTGGTATAATACATTCCATTACTATGTACGGGTGCTTGTAATGATAATAGTCCCATGGCCTTGCAATTTTTCTATTATATTCTAATTGTCTAGTGGACAAGTGGATGCGTCTATATATTATCAAGGGAAAATTATAGCGGGGAAGTTTTGAATGAAAAAAAAAATGCTTTTTGTATTTCCATGTTTTTAAATAAGTTGTTTCATGTTTGTTGTTTGTTGAAGTTCCTTTTGATCTAATGCACTTTTTAATTTACTTGCTGACAATCACGACTACTTTTTTATCTAATTTTCCTCTACATTTTAGTATTTTTATTGACATGAATGTCTACAGTTTAATATTATCCGATGAGTAAGATTTTCATTAATTTTTCCTGCTTTATTAAGGATAAGGAATTATCAAGGAACTTTGTAATGCTTTAAATTGTTAAAAAAATATCTTTGATTAATATTAATTGATTTAATCAAATATAATTGAGCAGTTAATGATTGAAACAGAATAATCAATTTAATATTAATGAGTTTTTTATTCCATTATTCTATCCAATTTCTTTAAGTAGGCTTGCTTAAGGAGTTTTTACGTATGTTACGAATTATCATACTGGCTCTGATCTGTCTGCACAATGTCATCTTTTTAGCTAGATTACACTTAATGTGTTCTTCAATGCAGATATTTTAAGATCGGAAATGCTATTTTATCAAATCGGTCATGAATTTATTAACTTTGTGCGCTGTTAAATGGTGATTTGGGAGCTAGTCAAGTTTTAGTGACGACATTTCAAACATCGTCAAAATTATTTGATTTATTTGTATTAATATTCCATTAATTTATAAAAATATTAAGTATAAGAAGTCGTGGTGGCCTGGCGGTTAAAGGCCCGCCTCTCGTGCATGAGGCGGGCGCTGGTTCGAAACCATGCAAGGATCAATGTGATATTTCGCAATCCCATGTACTTTCTAAGGGTATTTAGACACCACTGACAGGTGAAGGAAAACATCGTGAGGAAACCTGGACTTATAATTTCAAATAATAAATATGAGATCGCCAAATCGTCTTGAGCAAGCGTGATGATTAATGCTCAAACCTTCTCCATGTGAGAAGAGGTCTTTGCTCAGCGGTGGCCACCAATAGGCTGGTGATGATGATGATAAAAAGTGTTGTTCGTAATTCAATTGCGATCATTGTTTTCTTTCATTTGGTCATTGTTACTAGAATGGAACATAAAAAAATAAAATATATATATATCTTCTTGTGTCTGGCTTCATTCACATTGGAATTGCGAAATATTTTGACAAATATCAACATTTTTTATTTAATAAATGACAATTGTTTTGCATAATGCGTTTAGGGTATACGAAGGAGTTAGTCGTATAATGTAATGATTTTTTTTTTAACCTTAGCTTATATTTTAACTCGCATCTAGAACATAGATGCACAGTAAGTGTAAACTAATTTGAAAAATAAAACCGAAGCGACTTGTGATATTATTGTGAAGTAGAATTTGTATTAACATTTAATATGTTGAATGAAACTTATAATATGGGATTACTACGCGATTTTGTTTTTTTTGTTAAAAAAAATCACATTTCCTCTGCCCGTGATGACGCTTGCTGCAAAGTAACGGAATCTTGGAGAGTATTTAGTTTAAATTTAAATTATAAAAAAACGTTAAGTGATCCGAAAATATTAGTTTAGTTTTAACTAATGCTTAAGTCTCAGATCTCATTATGTAACTTTCCCGGCAGGTTGACGGTGACTTCGACGATTATCGTAAGGAACTCCTCGAGAGTCTCGGGGAGACGATCAATTCTCCTTCCATCATCGCCAACGCCGCCGTACAACAATGAACACGAAATTAACAAATATATTATCCACATACACACAGCACTTCTAAGTAACACAATTGTATAAACAAATAATATTAACAAACACCGTTAACATTCGAAAGTTATCAAAATGTTATAATTACGTCGCTAAACAGTAATGGAAACATTGTTTTTATCAACGACTATATATTTAAATAAAAAATTTGTTACAAAATGCGCTAATGTTTTTTATTTTATTATATATAAATTTCTACCCAATTACATCCAAATCTAAATGGATTCCTGAACGTCATTATGAATGGTTAGCTTTTCGATTTGTTGTTAAAATTCCCAAACGTTTTTGCTGTCGGTGCGTTAGTGGATTCTTTTCAAGTTTTTTCCTCAATTCGCTCGCAGCCTTTCGCCCCTCCATTACAAACTTCTCAGCTTCATTAGAGGATTTAAAACGCAAATTTCCATTTCGATTGTAACTTTTTTTTCCATTCCTTGAAAGGAAGCTTCTTTAAGAGTTGAAAGAAAATTAGTATCCTCCCCTTTGAAAGCGGAAACGTGATTTTAAGAAGTTCGTTTGAATTCGTGTTCGCCGCAATCTGCTAGAATAATTACTGGTGTTTCCGAGCATTTTAATTTCGAATGCAAATACGTAGAAAAGAATTGTCCATTTGAATTTATATTCAATTATTATGCACAAAACATACGATCATGGAACTCATTTCCGTTTCTTACATAACAGTAAGTAATCATTAACAGCAGTTTAAAATATTTCCTAAAGGAACTTGTTTCATTTAAGTCAATAAAACCTTATTAATAAAGTAATTAACGTTAACAAACTTCGAAGCTGTTGAATCAAACACACCGCACGGAACCAAATAAAATTATCCTCTTACATTTTCTTGTTACATCCCACTACTAAACACATTACAGTGAATTATCAGATAACAAGCCAACAATAAGAGGTATGCCTATCACCCCGAGAGCCTATTACTGTCTGGAGAACATCCCCGCCCCTTCTTATGCTATTCTAACCCTCGTGAAACCTTGTTACACTCAAATAAGTCTCAAAATATACAGTAAGATGTGCTCATAAATACTTAGAAAAGGTTCCATTATTATATCGTGCCGTAATTTCCTACAATGTGTATACAATAGAAGCGATTATTCTCCCCCAACATGATTTTATTTGTGCAGTTATTACGTCGTCGAAGAGATATTTAAATTTCATTAGGTTTGTTTTACACTTAATTTGTGAGGGGAGCTCGACAGCGTAGGGGTGGGGCTCTGTTATTACTATGAGCTCTCAACTTATTTGGAAATAGCCCTCCGAGTATTGTATTGGTGATTTAAATTTGACTAGATAACATCAAACAACCAGCCGGCATTGGTGTTAAGTGTCTAATCTAGTGATTATCTTGTAATTGATATCTATTCTAGAATGAATTTATATGGTTTATATATCTATTTGTATTATATTATTTTAAAAACATAAATGTTTAAAATGATAAATTCAAAAAAGTTAAGAGCTACCTTTCATTGTTATATAAAGATTGGGAACATATTATATGCAATATTTCACAGATCCGAGTTAATGCTGTAATGTACAATATTTATAATTCGATAAGCAGTAATGAGTTTTTTTTTAATATAAACCATTGTAATTCGCACAGCAATAGCTGAGTGTTTGTAAGTGGCAACATTTCGCAGACGCAGACTCCATTAGCTGTGTTCGCCGGACTGTCACAATCATTTTTCTTTCCCGCCGCCGCTAATTCTCAACCGCGCTTCAGTGAGCGTGAACTGCTACGATGTGTTTTGATATTAGCTTCTTTTGATTATTATTTTCAATACTAATTGATTCTATTATAACCTGTCATCTGTCACCTGTCATTCGGTATTATATACCTATTTTATTAATCTTGTCAAAATTTACTGTCAAATTTATTTTTAAAATATGTCAATGTGTCATTAAGCGTAAAGCAAACTTTATTCTATACAAATATTCTATAAACATAGTTTTGATAAGAATACAAATAAAATGGATATTTTCAACTAATAAGACTCGTGGGGCCTTAGTACTTTTTGAGGAATGTGGCAGGTTTACGTCACAAAAGTTTTAACAAATCTTGTTCATCATATAAGGGAGTTTAAAAATAAAAAAATCTGCAGCTTTCAATACAGATTTTACTGATAAAGAAAGCTAACAACTTATGCAATATAAATACATTTTCTTAAGGGATCAAAGGATAAAGTACTGTTTTGATTAATGGTGTCTAACAACAATTGAGTATAGTTAAATATTATAATGTCACTATTTATTAATAGAATATACTAAATCTGTTAGCTCCGTTTTCACAATATATTTTGAAACTTTAAAACAAAATTCTGTTAGAATAAAATATTAATATATATATATATGCTTTAATATCAAATTTATATTATTTGTCAAGTATCAAGACGAGCTAGGCGATGGCCACAGTAAGGTTGATATCGACTTTTATTACTCTGGAGGGGTTGGTCATTAGCAAGATAAAGCGCCCGCCACCTGATAAAGTGCGTTTTGTTGCTCGCTTACTTATTTCTCTATGTTCAGTACAACTATACAACTCATTATATACGCTTTTAACCTATTTTTATATAATATGATCGGCTTCTGAGAAACTCATGCACATAAGAAGCTGCTAATGTGTATTTTATAAGATCTGCTCGCGTCCAATCCATTTTCTTTCAGGATGTTATGATATCCAGTCGGATATATTTTTCTATATTTATGTTTAATTACCTTGTGTCTTTTTATTCAACAAATGTCACATTAATCAGACGATCACGTGTTATTCTAAAATGTCAATCTCGATATGTCATAAAGGGTGGGTTCAAAATTATAATTTAGAATAAAGGAACGACCTATTTCAGAAGCGAATAATGTTGCTAATAAATAACAATAGTAGTGGTAACGATTATTAACACCTTACCTAGAGCATCGCAAGCATGATTGATGAGTTTGCCGCTCAGGATGACTAATAGAGTGCCACGAACATGTGATATTCGTTACGGAGAACCAAATACCTTGCGTATTGTTTCCATGAATTGTTTCTAATTAATAATTGATTTCACACGTATCAATTTCTTATTCAGTTCATAACATCGTTTTAACGGATTCTATGTGTGTATACGGACTAACGAATTACTATTTGATACAAAATCGTGACATGTCTTCTCGTCCCAATATTGGGATGTAGTGGGCGCGATTCACCCTTGTCCTTCGGGGTGAAAAATCGTGGGTCGGGGCAATAAACGCGATTAGACAAACATTTCCTGACGCGAGTCACTTTTTCCAAAACTTGGCGAATAAATCAGTTCGGTGGTGCGTCGCAGTTTTCGCGTCTTCTTGCCAAATTTATGTACCGATAGTCCCTTTCGTATGGAGATGTATCCCGCTATTTACATATAAATACCTCGATTATTTGAATTATTCAATCGAGAGGGGGCGGCGCTGACAAATCACTTCCTCGGGAGATGGAACAAGTCGGTAGGCTTGACTTCAGTTTGACGTGCTGGCCACATCCTAAAAAAGTTATTATGATCCTTTGTTGAATCGATATAAAAAAAATGGAGGGTAAATAATTTTTATATCCAGTTACATTATTTATAACAACCAAATAATCTTACGTTGTGCTGAAATCTGGGGCTATCAAACTTTAATATTATAAATATTCGTTTCTGATCAATCCGACGTTGTAAATAATATTTTAATTTCCGTAACATCGATAGAAATATAAGGCGATATCACAGAAGTGATATTGACATAGGAAATGGTGGAATCCTACAGGCATTCTTGTCAATAAGATAAACGGTGAAGAAGATATTTTTAGTATAACGCAGCGTGTACCGACAACAAACTTAACAACTAGCATGTAGGATTTGTTTCCCTCATTTTTATGTCCTCTCACGTGCCATTTAGTTCGGGAAATAGAAGTTTTTGTATGGAAATCGGATGCACTAAACCTCCCAGCCTCTGGCGCGTTCTCTGCCTATTGTTGCTATGTAATAGCCCCATAAAACTTTATCATCGGCCTTTGCTTTTATTTTTGTGTGTTCAATTTTTACGACACTTTTACAGTTTCTTTTTATAATATCACTGTCATATTAGTTCTTAGCTAACAATTAAACTTGCTTTACAATTTAATATTAAACAATCACCAATTTATATGTACGTGTATGTTAATTGTTCTAACAAATTCGCTTGAATAGTTAAGTTAAAATAAGTTTGTGCTATACTTATCTGTAGCTTCATATTGTAGGGTTGCGAAAAAATCGATTAAGATAACTTTATCATCTACTAACATACACGCACTCCGATTTTCGAATATGATACATAAGAATTATTACGGAGAATTGTTATAGGACTAATCCATAATGCAGCTATATATAACGTATGATCACTGCCTCATATACGGGGTTTTAAATTTCGATGGTATCGCCGCTTTATCGATAAGGATCTCGCGAAATCCCATTGTCATTATACACTAATCTTGTTATTGTCTCGTTTATTCGTCCGAGTGTTGTAACACATCAGATAATATGGTAATAGTGATGGCAAATGTTCGTGTAATGGCCGTGCGATGGTTTACCGCAGGCGATTGTTTGGCTGTTACTGATAAAATTGTTGGTGAAAAATTAAACAAAAAAAAGACTTACTGAATGTTGTCCAGAATTTAAATAAGAAAACAATGTAACAGATAAATAATTTATTTCTTCTAGAGACTTCGACAAATTACTCAATAAATTTCA
>DVQP01000553.1:0-21408 GCA_018231745.1 Danaus eresimus
GTGTATACTGCATCGACTATAAAGATTGGTGAGGAAAGCAAAAATGTGAGTATCATACAAGTGGCACTGGGTCGCATCACTAGTGTAGAATACTAAAACAATTCAATTTGTACACAAAATGTTAATAAAGAGCACAATGAGTAATAGGAGCGCTGAAACAAAAGAGGTCTCATAAAAGATTCGCAAAACTTTTACAATATAGAGTTCGTTCACGTGAAACTCCTGCTGTAACATCTCATTCAGTTTGCCTTTTTTATTTATTAATATATCAATAGAAAACCTTCACGATAAAAATGGTGTATTATACTAAAATATCTTTCTTATCATAAACAGGACTCTAAAGACACTGTTTTGTTGCTCTTTGGCAATTTCTTATCAATGAAACACACTGAGAAATTCTATTTATTCATATAGATTGTGTCTTTGAAGACGTCTCTTCCCGGGAGTCTCTGATCCCGGATGGCGGATAAACAATTATTTATACGACATTTATTTAAAGTTTAATTTTTATAAATAAAAATGGCAACACCATTTGATAAACCGTTAGACACATTTAATGACTCCCAGTGATATAATGATCACGACCGAGATGTTTTCTTTGTTGTAATTTATTTATATAAAATGTCAAAGATTAATTATAATATGAATTTATTGTATACGAGTCTCACGTTTTTCATGTTGATTTTGTTATTTAAGCTGACGATTATAGAATTTATATTTTATGTGAAATTTAATATTTTTGTTATTTATTTATATGAGATAATAAATAAGGCATTTGTTACGTTATATCATTATATGCCCAGTAATGTACCAGGAGCTCATATCAAGTAAGGAAGTACGTGCTCCTACCAATAAGCGTGTCTACGTTCATATGTCACGTAGGGGGACCCAACTCTTTCCATCTTTTACCCCATTTTCCTCATTTTTCCGATCACGTGTTCGCCAATGGTAACGTAAGGAGGCGTGGCCTGTTGCAATTTCTTTGTCCGATACATCGAGATTCCTTCAACATCTCGGTAATTGCAATCGGATTTAATTAGATTTATTTTTAAAACAAATCGTCTGACAGACAGAGCGTTATTTTATTATTAATTTATTAAATTGTGTAACATAATATCACGTGAAACACGATACAGCCTCCATTGTCTGTTATTTAACTCCGGATAGCTCTGTATGAGATAAACACGGGCTTATGAGAAATTCTTTCTTTGACGGCTAACATAAATTGATTTAAGACACGTGAACTTTACCTACGAGGATATTGCTTTTGAAAGTCATCTAACGTGATGTATAATTTTAATTTCTAACCTCTATGTGATAACGTCCAAATTCGTTTATAAGTTTCGTTCGATGTTTTAATGCTTTCAGCCCGTAAGTCGCTGGAGTAAAGTTCAAAATAACTTTATGCTGTATAAAAGTTTGTGTGAAAAATATTTATCGTTTAATTTACATTGACGTCCAAAAATTAACAAGTTGTCTTGTTAAATGTTCGCTGAGTATTATGTGTGTATTCGTTGTTTGGTTTTCGCTGATTACAACTTCTAACATTTCTAAACTTGATAGAGAAACCTAATGGAATAGTTTAATTTCATTATTATTATTATTTAAACCTAAAAATATTTTCTTTATAGTCTCAGCGGATGATAAAAAATTACATAGTAAATGGATGTTATGCAAAAACTACGGAACTTTTACCCTTAGTATAAGTTTGCGTGGTTGCACTACATACGGAGAGTTAACAGTTTGCACAGTTCAGTAATAACGTAGATTATTGAATTGAAACGACAAACGTTTCGTATCTTGTATGATGATACAGATCTGTGCTGAGTAGTTTTTATTTCTTAAAATTAGCTCGAGAATGAGATAGTACAAATTAAAATAAATAACTATGAAAGAGTTGACTCTGCTGTTTCGTTAATAAAAGAAACAAATTGTAGAACGCAAAAACAAATCATTTTTGTGTATAAAAATAGTCACAAATGGCCGACTTTGTTCGTTTATGGCTGTCTTCATTAAGACTTTGAAATACAGATTATTAAGTATAAGTAGGAATTTAGAGATCCTCATATCAATATAATTAAAATAAATAAACACAACATTGAATTTCTTTCCTATTAATAACATATATGTCAATTAGTTGCTTCACTATTGAAGCTGATTTGTTTTGCCTCATGATTATCTTAATGTACGGAACCGAAATGTTGTTTAAGTTAGCTCTTGACTGATTTACAAAAAACTGGTAGTTGTTGTACAACCATTGAGACATAGTCGCATACTAACGACGTTAATGATATGTGCTCATTAACGGTGCTCGGATAAGTACACAGCTGGACGGTTTTTATGTTACGATTTTAGAGATTTCTTAATTTCATCTCGGTATTATGTTATTGTTTAACTTGATAAAATAGTTTTATGTGATCCAATGAAAATGTTGTAATCGAATTGATATAGGTTTGATTGACCTTGGTAGCTGGTTATTGTGATTGGGTTTTACTTTGTTTACGTTGACTTCTGAATGACGGTTGTATTGTCTAGATCCTAGACCCTTTCCCTGGTTCCTCTGGAGTCTCTTTCACAGTGATTTGACGCATCAATCAATCAATTAAATTACAAAGAAAATACGTTACAAAGAAAAAAGTCATGTTATAACATTAAATCTATATTCTACCATTTTCTGTTCGCGATTTCTTATGCGTTAAATAAAACTAATATATTTACTATACGCGATATATAGTTATTTATTATACGCGATTTTTTATTAATAAATTTAATTAATATTTTTAAATATCGCGTAGTAAATCCGAAAATATATTAGTTTTATTTAAATTACTCGCGAAATTCTCAGATCTCATTATTCGTATGCGTTAGTTATAGAATTAAAAATGTTTAGACCTGGCGAACTATTTTTTGCTTTGAGGCAGTGTAAGCAGATTTTGGATATTATTAAGTTATTTTTTTCTTTTCCGATCGAACAAGTGGCTTGCTATCCTATGTCCGTCTCCTGGGTCTAAGCTAGCTCCCCATCAAATCGGTACATCTGTTCTAGAGTTATAAATAGTATTAATATCAAGATTTTCTTTTATATCCATAGATCAATTGTACGTAATTGCAAATTCAATCATTTATTCACATTGCCATTAATAAAAAAAAACTTTTTCTGTTGCATACATTTTTTACTAAATTTTTAAAGTATTTGTATAAAAACCAAATATAGTATTAAATTTGATGTGAATACTATTAAAATGGATATAAAATCATATGAGATCAGATGCAGTAAATTGGCCTCATCAGTACTTTAATATTTTTATTGACATTACCAATATATGTGAGTTGTTATTAATTAGCATCGAAGAGAAAGTAAATTCCCACAATCACTTTACAATTGTCGTCTCTGGATTGCAGTTAAGATATCAGATACAAAGGTTAATAGGATTGTGATGTTTGATAATTTGGGTCAAAGATTATCTTATTAGAATGTAATTACTGTTATTTATGTTTTGTTAGTTAATATAAACGCTATTTTCTATAAACATTGCATACCTTACTCACTGTTCGTAACATGCTTTGCATCTAATTTTCTAATACTATTTCATTATATATTGTATATTGTTTTATTTGTAATGGTTATTAATTTAATATAAAAATTATTTAATATAATATTATTAATAAAACTAATTGTGACGGTATAAAAAACTTAACCAATCGCTTGTACTGTTACGTCCTTACTTCGAATAATCTTCTTGATAAGTCAATAGGATCTATGATTAAAAATTTGTAAGTTAATATTGTTTGATGTATAAAATTTTGTTCACTCATGTATTGTCAAGAAGTCGTATTTTAAGTTAACATTAATATGAAATAATTGATTTAATATTCTTATGTGTAAAGGTAAGTTGTATAGTTTATCACACGAGTAGGATAACTTGCACCATTCTGACTATTCGAATTTATAATGAGTCTTAAAATTTAATTTATTTACAATCCAGCCTATTTTATATAAGCAACAAAACTGTTTGAAATTCTATTATGTATGTTTAGAATGTTAGTATTATAATTAATATTTATAACGCCTATCGAAGTCTCATTTGGAATCTAGATTGCTAAGCAGACAGCGTTCCTGCACGGATTCTATATGTAAACTAAACTTGAATACACTAGTAGCTAAGCTATTTAAATTTACGTCAACGCTAAAGACAGACATGTAGATTAGATTTGATTTTATAATATTGACAAATTAATGTGATTATTTATATCACGAACCATCTACTGGACTGGACTCTACTATTCTGGACTTCACAAAGATTTTTCAACAACGGCAAAGTAATATGAGAATAGTCAGGCAATCTTAAGCTTTAATTGTTTTAAGAGATTGATGTTTTTATAGTTACTTACGTTCCACAGCTTTGCTCGTGAATTCATAAGTTTCTAAAACTTTTTGTTTAGGCTCTTCTTATACATTAGATAAAAAAATCAGTCCAGTAATTTTACCGTTAAAGAACAACTTGTATGTATATATATTCTAACATATTTTCCTTAATATTATTAGCTTAAACAAACAATTGTTCAACTTACAGCTAGACTCGAAGTGAGTTTCGTCAATAGAGATGTTTCTATGTGAAATAATCCTAAAAAAAACATGTTTGTTAACTTCAATAATGGTAAATGATTCTTGCGTTCAAGCACGTATTATATTGGTATTTTTTTATAAATATTTACTTAACGATGATAGAAATTATCTTGACTTTAGGAGAGACAGCAGAAAAACATTACACATGCATGTTTTTTTAAAGTATATCGACGATACTTTTGTTATTAAAAAACTCATACATGATTGTAGCCAATGAAATTATGTGTTATATTATAAGGTAATTAGTTAGTGTATAAATATAATATCGAATTTATATTTTTTTGGTGTCGGTAGTTCTTAAGTGTTGACTATCCTACAATATATTTGCGTTCCCCTTAGCTACCGCATTCCGCCTCGAGCAAATATTATAAGAGCCTTTACCTTTCCACACAACCGGTTTTTTCCTGTCAGTACACGCTTCAGGTATAAAAGAAATTATCATACAGCACTCAATAATGACGTGTGTTTATTTTTAAATAATTAATATTAATTCTAGGTCCACAACGACGGTTTATCTTAAGCTGGATGCACACTATATATGTGTATGTGTCAGTTATGTAATGATCTTTGTAAATAAAATTATAGAGGTACGCAATTCTTGAGGCATATAGGAGAATATACTAGAGAGATTTTAAATTAATTTTCTAAACTAGTTTTCATAATATCATAGTTTAAGGATCAAATCTTAATAAAATATATTGCCATAAAATTCTATAAGTTTTAAGAAAGAGTTTTATCAACTTTCAAGTTATGTGTATATATTTGTAAATATATACATACATATAAACAAAACAATAGGTATTCACTAATTAGAAGTGAATATTTTTCGCAATTGCAGTTTCATGAGAAGCTGGTTACAAATATATTACAAGCCTGATTATTAAAAAATATATATTTTTTTCCCAAATGAACCAAACCTTTTACCAAACCTTGAACCGTGAGTGTTGCATCTAAAATGTTGATACTGTGTGGGATATCTTAATGTAAAGGCACAAACTAACACACTAACCTAAAATCCTGAAAAACAAATACAAAAGTATGAAATCAAATGCCACTACGACGCTTTATTTCAATTTAATTAACACAAATTGATAAGATATCAACAAAATCATCTGCGGATGAGAAATGACATTGTATCCTAATCAAAGTGGTTCAATGTCAACCGTGAATTAAACTGCCGCGACCTACCCCACGATCGATTCCCCAAATATCTAATTACTGGAGGCGTAAAAGACCCCTTATTGATTACAAACGACCTTGGAGGAACAAAAAATTAAGTCAAAGACCGACCCAATTCTCCGTCCCCCATTGCCAAGTTTACTTAAAGAAACCTTTGCCCATTAACTCGGGTATAAAATACGTAGTTGAGAAAAATATCTGTAAAGACAGAGGCTGGCGTTTAAGAAATTTACTGCGATCGCAACAGTTTGATCTTTGGAAATTTAATTTGATTAAGTCTCATGAATTATAAGTTAAGGTTATAACTTTGTCCTTATAGAATTAATTATCTTATAACGTGTGTAGTACTATAGAGCTATTATTGCATAAACTATTTAATTGGAGCTACATTCGGCTGCTGCTTTTTAAGTATAGCATGTGATCCTTTCACGAAAATATCAAGACATTTTCGTTTAGGTACAATTAATAAAAAATAATTAAAAAGGAGTACGAATCACCGGTCGCGTGCCCTAGAGGCCGATGTCCTTTAGACAAGATCGCCCCCCAGATGCTCCGTCTCCCTCTAATTAAGCATTTAATCCGAGTACTTGTCTCTTTCCGCCTGAGGGGAACTAATATCACGTTACTTAATACCGAGTTCTTTGTGTTATAATTTCCGAAGGGCCGACGTGTTTTGAAAATTCGTGAGTATCGAATAGTCGATTAGTTTTTTGTTCAGTAAGTTTTCTTTGCACACGTTCAGTTCACGGTCCGGTAAAGTGGAATCTAATACATTTTTAATGCGCTGTCTGTGATATACGACAATCGGGTATCCGACGTGAGTTAGCAATAAAAGTATGTCTAAAATATCTCTAAGTATACGCCCGCCCCTTAATATTTTCCACGCTGACGCACCCGACGCCCCATATCGGAGAATTTCCATCTGAATATTTTCCTTTCTCATTGTCGTTATCTGAAAAATATGTTTTTGGTACAGTCCGTGCCTGTTAGCATTATTTACAACACGTCCTAACGGCCACACATCGACATGTAGTGTTGTGATGCTTGTTGCTAACTTTTTAAGGTTGCTTCTCCTAGTTTTTGCATGCCATCTTATCGCTGCGGAATGCTGAAGAAAAATAATACAGGGTCAGGCAAATTAATTTGAATGTTACGTGCCTATGTTAGGGTTGTTTTTACATTGATGTTGTAAGCGGGCGGCGGGTGGGATATGGCAACCGGAAGCCCGAGGGAGACGCGAACGAAATGGACGGAAGAGAGGCGAAGGCAAATAACTTCGCCCTTTTATACACATGTAGAGATAAATATATATGAGCAGAAAAAATTCGCTTCAAAGTTCCACAATGTAACGTTAAGTATTTTTATCATTTGTCGTCATAAAATCCGCGTAGAGAGCCGTGTTTAACTGTTTTTGCTTCTGTCATTCGGTATTCGTCAGGGCGTGCCTCGCTCGATGACTCATTTTCTGTTTTTTTGTTGCTCATATGTTATTTAGATTGGTGTCTTTTAAAATTCCGACCTGGCTAAAGATTCAAGTATTCCCGCCATCTTAATGTGCGTGCACTGAGTTATCGAATATATGCAGCCTTTCTAATTAATTATTATTTGAGAATGGGTTATAACTACTTCACGGTTTAATTAAATTATAGAATATGACGTTTAAATTACCACTCAGAAAAGAAAGTACTTTTTCAAATAGAATAATAAATTAGGGTTCTCGATAAACAAAGACAATAGTGTTCTTCCGTAACAAATTTCTTGCGATTAAATTGGCTATAAAATAAAGAGGTTCGCATGTAATCGAGTAATTTGTAAAGATATTCGAATTGAGCCAATTTGCCTTAAAGCGGCCGAGAGACCTCTCTCAAAAAACGAGCTCGGTCTTACCGTCCATAAATTTTACAAGCAAACAATTATCGGTTCAGGTAGCGATGTATTAAACTGTAAATTAAATCCTTGCTTAATATCGAAAAATCCCTTTGTGGTTACGTAAAATTCTTTGCGAAGTTGGAAATCAAAGCGCGGAATTGCGAAAGTTGCTGCCCTTTGAGAAGACCCGTTATTATTTTCTCGAGAACCTCTTTTATATAAAAGAACGCTTCAGATGGCGAGGGTGGTAAAGGGAAAAATATGACGGAGTCGTGTTATTTGCGTCCCTTACGTTTTTGGTGTTCCAGAGCGGGATGGTTGGATGCTGGAGTGGCTTTTGAGTGAAGAGTCTCCACACACAGTCTCGTTACGTCATGCCTCGGGGCTCCGTGTGGGAGGGATTCGGACAAGTATTTTATGAAAAATGTAACCGTCTTTACGACAATGCTTGAAGCTTTTTGTGTAATGCAACTGTTCCAACAATAATGAGATGAAAGTTGCCAGCGCTTGTTACGGCAAACTGGGCAAGCACTCCGTCTTCCCAGAATTAGCTGTGTGGGTTGCCTAATACGAACCATTTGACTTGAACGTTAAGTAAATATTTTTATAACTCGCTTGGGTTAAGTAAGTGTTCTTTTTGAAATGCACGCTACGAAGTTATATAGAGTTAACGGAAAAATTACATTAAAAAAGGCCTTAAAACCCATACCAATTAATTTCATACCATATACGGTAGAAGTTTGTATCGCTGTTTCTTTATAATATATCATAGACTGCAAAATATTAAAACGATCTGTCCTATTCAATACATTGACCTGATTAATAAATCGCTGTAGCGTAACACAGCTGACATATGTTTTACTATCAACAGTTTGTAACTTGTTTGTAAGTACAAATAAGTTTCATGTCGGTGACAGTCGTCAAATAGCGAACCAAATTTAATTGACACTGTTGTTGTTTAAGAGCCGTTGGAAAGGTTTATTACGTTTAAGGATAGAAAAAGTTTTGCACAAAATACGTTGTATAATAAAATGAGATAGGGAAATAAATACCTTCATAGAGTTAGTCAGGTTTAGCGCGACATTTAATGTATTGTTAATTAATAAACATATATTTTACATAGCGGATTATTATAAATTATATTTTAAGTAGATGCGAAGAGCGGCAAAGAAGTCTGACGTGTGGAAGCAATAACAGCAATAATAAACTCAGACAAACATTTTCCTTTACAGATATATAGATTCTAGATAAATCTTTATCTATTTGTACAAAACGTGATTAATTTCTTATTATATTTAATTCGTAGATATTATTTTGATCTTTGACTTGCATATTGACAACCTGAATGTACTGATAATAGCAATTATAAAGTTTTGTACGTGTTTATGTGAGTTATTAATGGACATCTGTAAGGCTTAACATTAGTGTAATAAAATAATACTTCTTCAATCTCGTCCAGAGTGTGATTATCTTTGTTTTCTGTAATATTATTCCCGCGACTCCCTCATTACGGAGCAAATCATTACTTGGTGAAATCGTATGGAATCAGAGGGATTGTTAGAATATACAATAGAAAATTATCTTTATTTTTATAGTGATACGACATAAATCAGATTGAGGTTTTCAGATTCCGGTTCTCAGTGATATGTCATCGTGAGCGTATAAAAATATGGAAATATTGAAAAATATGTTTTTTTTTACCATTAGATAATGATGAACGTTGTAAGTACGTTTTGTGAAATTCCGTTTTCCTTCTCAGCGTATTATTATGTATGTATTAAGTTTGAATTTTATATTCATCAAGTCGAAATAATGGCGTGTTATAGTTTGATGTAATGTATAAAATAAATATATTTTTTTAATTAATACATTAAAAAAGTACACAAACAGAACTAATAAATTCTGTTTTGATAAGAATCACATTTTTAGTTAATTAAATTTATGTATAACAATGAAAAATAATTTCAAGCAGAAATTTTCTTTGGCTGTGAATGTGTAAAAATGTTGAAAGTTCAACAATGTTTTAATTATATATTTAAAGAATGCTTTAAAAAAATTCTGGTTGAGTAAAACGTCTTGTGTTTCGTGCTCTCATATTGTAGGCTTTGATTCATTGTCTTCGCCAATTGCGGTAGAAGAAAATTCGCCATATATTTAACCCGCCTACACACGTATCCCCTAATGCCAGTCCCCACACATTCTTGAAGCACACATGAAACACCATGGTACATCCTAAGTTATGTAAAAATCCAAGCTAAAACAAGCCTTATTATATGATATTAAGAGCCTTTTTACATTTACTTCACGGTCAGCTTATTCGAATTGTATGTAAATCGCAATTGATACATTTCGTGAGATTGGTCGAAGACATACCTAAAGATTTTTACGATTTCTGATTGTTAAAGTTACACCTCACATTTAAAAGGTTACTTACAACCAGAGATTTCGTGATATAAAGGTTAATTGGTTTAATTTAAACTATTCGCTGTCCAATTTATTACCTAACTTTACGAAGTTTACCTGAGTTCAATGACACTTGTGATTTTTTCCAACTGTTTTTTAGGCTGTAAATGTTTCTTTACAGCGACAAGTTTAATTTATTTCTTATTAATAAAATATACTGTTTCTATTTTCCTATTTAAAAAAGATATATTACGATCGACGCTGAAGTACGTATTACATTGTTGATTCATAAGATTGTTTTATTTCCTGTTAATTATAGATCGTTGTTTGTTTTATTGAATAGCATGCAGAGGAAACTCCTCATACAGTTTGTGATCAATTTAGTTCTTGTTTAACCGACATCATTCAAACCGAATTGATTAATTTTATAGACTGTAATAACTACACAGAGTATAACGAAGTCGGATAGTATGTGGTTCCGTTAATTAAAATTTCAAAGTACCTACCTACTATTGAAATTACAGTAATTTATTGAGATGGTCATAAAAATTTATAGCTGTGTTTAATCGCTGACATGGTTTGTGTCAAAGGGTTAGTAGATAAGAATATTGCTTTTATTCAAAGCGTAATAACAAACCGACCAAAAATTACTCTAACTAAATGGTTTTATACTGAAATATATGAAAAAATTGTCAAAAATTTATCACTCTGTACGTATATACGGCGGTTGTGAGTACAATTAGTATAACATAAAGTAATACGATCATTAAATGTACGTTATAACTCAACAGTTCTCTAATGAATGCTCGCTTGATGAACTTGAACTGGGCTGACCCCATTACAATATTGAGGGGTGAACACTGAACGTCAAATATTATAGAAACGAAGGAGAGACAGAACTAATATTTAATTAATACATTGTTATCAATATGGTGAATTTTAATATAAAGTGTTTTAAATTGTATAATTTTATTTTAAAAATTAACGTCTCGTCTCATATATTTTGTTTGAAATTAAAATGTATAATACAATTGTTGAACTTTACTTTTCATTGAATTTTGTTTTGTAGTAAATATCTCTCTGTTTATAATGTCGACATCTCCGGTTGTTTAAAATATTAACATGTTTGAACACAATGTGTTTCTGAATTGTTTGCATTATGTTAGAATAAAACTGAATGAGCTATGACGTAGTCAGCGAATTGATGTGATTTTAACGAAATGAAAATATTAGTTTTTAATTTGAAGTAACTCTAACACTTTATGGAGATGTTTATTTGGTTTTGTTGGTAAATATAATTTAAAAGTTGATAAAGTTAGTTAGAACATAGTTATTGCGAGAAGTTTAATGTTACAGGCGCTGCTATATTCAAGTTATATATATATTTAGTTAGTGAGTCTGTGTTTGGGTGTGTTATGTATACATGATAAGATATCACAATGTTAGTAAGACTTTTGTTTTAAAATCATTTAAATAATTTGCTTGAGTCATTTATTTAAATAACTAAAACGTTTTACATTTTTTCTAATGACGTTATGTTAGTTTGCTATAAATAGAATTGTAAACCGAGTTTATTATTAGTAATTTCAAAGTTTTGCTCCGGCTGTTCAGTAACATTGGCGTTGACTAATATTGATTGGATCTATACGATAATCTAAACGATATAAGATACGGTAAAGATATGTTTTTCAAGAAAGAAATGTATTGTAACAAGTTATTCTGATGGGTAGTGAACTTCTTAAGGGCTCCGCCCTCATACTGATATATGGAACACCCTTTCTCCTATTCGCGGAATTTTTCACGATTTTTTCCCCAAGACGTATGTTATATGTAGATATGAGAAGGGTCTATCAAGAACGGTTTTCATGAATGGCCAATATTATAATATATCTTTGGGTTAAAACGTAGATCACTCGTTGCAAAATATTTTTATATATCATGCTATGTTTTATATATAAAAGAAAGTCATAAAAATAATTTATGCTATTTCTTGAATTCATTAAAACATTTAAGAGATCCAAGCTGTCAGTTTATTAACAGACAGATAACGACAGATTAATCTATAGTTAATAATGATAACGTTTTGCTTGAAATATTAGAAAAATTTGCGAGCAAAGCCATAAGAAACAGATACATTAAGAATACAGATAAATCATTATCCAACTTGTAATATGGATTGCGTCTTAAATAGCCAGCTTGCAGACCCGAATCCTGAGCATGTCCATGTATATTTCATTTTATATTTCATATTTATATTATAATTCTACTATTAGCTCAACATTGATTTAAAGTTAAAAACATAATTACACAACTGGACGTTTCTCTCTTAGTACGAAACGTTTGTTGCGCAACTTACTCGTCTAAGAGAGTCAAAATATTGCCAGACTTCGATGTCTATAAATAAGATTAACGACATCAAACGAATTCTTAACATTTAATTTAAATAAACCGTCAGTTCGTCTATTTGTTAATGTCATTGTCATATAATAAAGTTACATATTTAAATAAATAAAATTATTGGTAATGTATTTTTAATGGTTTCGAGGATGTATTGAATAGAATTTTCCCATGACAAAAGACTCTCAAGACAGCGAGACTACCAAAAGTAAATTTGAACTGTACTCAAGTATGTTAGTTTGACTTCAAACGACACATGATTCATATGCTTTCTGAAGAACTATGTAAGTAATATAAAGTTTTTACAACTGCCATTAATGTAGGAATATAAAACAATGAAGACCGGCATTTGTTTTTATTTTACGACGCTATATTGTTGTATGCAACACAGGTACGGCTTAACTAAAAATTCAAGTACATCCAATGAAGTTTGAAACTGTTTTTACTCACATAAATTAATCCAGTAAACAAAATAAATACCACTATTGACAAAACAAAGCAATAAATACACTAAAACAAACACTATTACACAATTGCGAGTTACCTACATACCGATTGCGGTAACTCCTCGCCCACGAGGCACAACACTAGTCGATAAATCACACACCGTGAGAATCTTGAGAACAACACTAGCGTTGAAAGCTAATATAGCCTGGAGTGGGAATTAATGCGATGCCTTCAGATATTATTTATATAATTATAACTTTATATTCATATTATATAAATAACATTATCATTCCCATTATTGTATTTTCACGAATTTTATACACTTACAGTATTATTTGTCTCATTAGAAAGGTTTTTAATTTATTTTATAATCATTTGTCTTTCTAAGTTTTAAAAGTATTCAAAATTACACTCGGTAATTGTGTGATAGGAAAATAAATTGATAAAGAATACATCCTTAGTTTATTGCAATAGAAATTGTTTAAAAAATAAGAAAAAGCTATTTGTATGCCTAACTGTATATTATGTTTTTTTTTAAGAATATTTCGCAACTTGTTCAAAATCATCATCTCAGTTTCATCATAAGGACTTTAATTGCCATTATTACCATCATCACCTACTTACACTTTGACCAGTCTGAGTATTTAAGAAACGATATAATTGTGTTAATTGAGGTTTACAAGAATTTGGAGACGATTAATTGGCGTGTATTAGTCATAATTGCATAAAGATGCTGCTTTATACTAGTATTTTTCTGCAAAACAAATTAGAAGGATCGAAATCGTGCATGAAATTATTTAAAACTTAAATTATTTAAAGCTTAACTAACTTATAACTGTAAAATACTACGGTTTATATATATTAATAAAAATATTTAACATTAACTGGCTTCAATAGAAGTCAAGGTATATTAAGAGGTATTAATATTTGGTAACCTTTGGATTTCATAACTTTGATACGTTCTTGTTTTTTTTTAATCAATTTTCTATTCTATATGTTTAAGTCCAATGAAAAATCAATCTCATTTTTCGTTTATATCTTTATGTTTTCTAACTAATTAAAGGTTTATGGCTTAGGGCTATTAAAAATATTTTGGTATTAAAGTCATTTTCCATAATTAAAATAGACGGACAGACTTAGTTCTACTTTATCTTGTGATTTATTCTTCGGACCAAAACATATGGATAACGGCTTTCTGATAAACAAATGAAAGAGTAAAAAATTTCTATACAAATTTGATATTGAAATTCCTAACAAATGGGGAGATCACAATTGACAGTACATACAATAAAAATAAAATTTAATATGTAAGCACCCTAAAGCGGCTTAGTGATGTTCTTGTAATATCAATTAGAAGGCCATCTTAATGAGTGAAGCTTGATTATGTGATATTATATAATTGTTACATTTCAAACAATTATAATAATCTTTGTTTTGTATCGTGGGTTTGTATACAATTGTTCATACCGTTTGAGTGTTGTTAGAGTCATTAGTATGTAACAATAGTGTACAGTCTTCCTACGTGAATAATTGTGTTTAGTTGTTAACTGTTTTGATATGGATATATTTTAATATGTTGTGTTAAATATTATCATTACAATAAATAGAAATATATAATTTTTAAATTGAACTACATTTTAAATTGCACAGATACAAAAAATATATAACGTTGTTTAATAATCTGTATTTTAGAATTACCGCTTGAAATTTAGTAAAAGTGCTTCAATTTTAGAACATGCACTATCTAAAATCGGGACAGTCTTCAAGTGTGTCTGAGATACAGAGGATTCGAGCACACTCTTGGATGTTCACGAACATTCAGAACGGCCACTCGATTTGTGATGCTAATTTTCGAGGAGGTATATACTAAGCGTTTTAGGATTAAAATACTAACTAGCGCTTTAAATCTGTTGAAGTCTCTTGTTAAACTGCTGACCACACTATAAGTTAAAAACTTAAGTATATCATAACAAATATGAAACTTTTTTAAACGGATTTCCTCATTATTTCCGTCATTACTAAGACCTTGGAGAAAGTATTTATCACATCCAATCTGATCTGAATGTATCTAAATACGAAAGTATATAAGAAAAAAATAATTTAACATCTTAAGTTATAATCAGAAACCAAACACGGACCCATCCAGAGAAACACAATTTTTAAAATCAGAATGACCAAAAAATAATCAATAACTTATTTCATAGGAATATAAAAAATAGGACGAGATCGGTAACAGCGAGATGCAGGAGCACGCGCGCCTGACGACGCAATTATGAAAGAGGCTCCCTCTACCACCCACCACGGCCTACCCCCACTTCTGAAATGACAGTTATTCAGACCATAAAGTGGGTAACGCACATAGATATGGCATAGCAGTTTCATCTATAGTTATAAATGTAATATAGATATTTAAGGTTCATGAAGCTCTAAGGCAGCTATAACGTCCAGGAGACCATTAAGGATATGATTTGAGTCAGCCTACATTTATGTTAAAAATTCTCATTCCTCATCCATAGCTCCCTGGTTTTATATATAAAGTATACGATATGCAATTTCAAAGCATAATTTTGCACCTTATCCATCTATAACCATTGTATACGTTTGAGTGTGTTAAGTTGCTTCACACGGGAAACGTTTTATTTATACTATAACAAACGATTAGAATAATTTAAAAATGCTATCAAATTTAGTTATTTACAATAATATTGTTGATTCAAGTAAATAATAACTTGTATATACATATAATGTACGAATACACAGCTCAATACCATAAAACTGTAGACAAAGAGCTTGTAAAGTTGCATGTCACATGTTTGCCTTTAGCAGTTATCTTAGTTTATTGACTGAAGCTGACCTTTTACCCAACAATAGAACGGTAATCGGATCTTATCAGACATAGAAAGGCGTATTAGACCTTAGAGGTGGCGACGTACTTGTACGACAGAGATCTCAAACGATAACAGTACTTTATGAACATACTGACGTAGTAAACATCGCATTACTTTGATAAAACATTGTTCGAATATATATTTATATCAATAATTATTTTATTAACAAACGCGCAGTGACTATATCAATGTGAAAGGTGTTTACGAGTATTTCTCAGCAGGTGGGGGCGTCAAGGGGTTACAGCCCCAAACCTTTTGTACACGCTGCCATTACGGGATTTTCTTCTCAACGTGTATTTCGGATGAAAGAATCTTCCATAATCTCTCCGACACGCAATTTGAATTTTATTCACGGCTACACAATACGATTTGTCATTGTGTCATTATGAACTGTTATATCGGATTTTATATTGAAGTTGGACGCTTTATGTTTTAACTAATGTATTCTATCTTTGCTTATTTGTATTTTTGCTTGGTATATTTTCGTGTTTGGAGGGACTTTGTTTTTTGTTTCATTGAAAAGTGAAAAAATTGCAAAGGTATATGACGTTTATAAGTTTCATAGTCGAACATTAGACATATTAGCGTATTCGAAATTACCAGCAAAATTAGCGGTTGCAGTGATTTTTGCATTTTTAAACGGACGCAAATGGAAGTTGACATATAACGAGTATGTCATACTTTTGCAGCGCCATCTTTGTTTCAAGCGTTTTCATAACCAACCAAGCCACGTGAGCCCTTAGCCGCTCTGCTGCTTGCTTAGTTCTTTATAAATGTACTACGTCGTATTATTTGAGCGTTCAAGATAAACTGGTGGAGAATAAAGGTATAAAGTAAAAAGAAAAATTAATGCGTAAAGCTGAAAATGAAATGGAAGAGAGCTATTTGAAGTATGGGCTTTTATTTGAGGTCCAATGCGGTTGCTTAGCGTTGTGTATAGCCCTATTCACGTGACTTCACATTATTTAATCATTATCTGGTTTTGTTTCCGCAATACATAACATCCAGGTAGTCAATTACAGTTCACAGTTTTTTTACATTCTATAATTTTTTACATATATAAAAATTGATTTTATAAATGTAATCCTACCTGTATCATATTGATTATTATCTATGTTAGACGCCATTAATTTTATTATCTGTGAAAACTGAATCAAAAGACACATGAAACTTAATGTTATAGGCTATCGTTTATCAATAGACCCTTCTAAATGGTTTGGTTTACAAAGAAATTTGTTACTCCGTAAGTTAAGACCTTGCCTTCTAACATGCTCGACTTGATACAACTTAGGACCACCCATAAATCTGTGATCCCTTTGTGATATAATAAATTCAATCTTTATCTCAAGGTTATTTATTTGCTTTAAAAAAATCTTATATTGAATGAGATTTTAAAACGAATTGGTTTCTAAATATTTTGTAAGGAAGAAAAGTTGTTCGTATCAAACATAGCGCAGTCCTGCTTATAAATTGATGAGTGTAGCTTAAATTTTCCCTAAAACTGATATCCCGTGTGGAGTGAGGCGTGCTGAGATTTCACACCGGCTCGTCGAGACGAGGGTGGCTCAAGTACGAGCTCTTATCATTTTTATTGTGAGCGATGCAACGACTTCAGATTGCCAGGAATATACAGCCATTGTGCCAGCAAGGAGGTTTTTTTGGTATGTGAGTAATGATTTTTAAGAGAACATCGTGAAGAATATAGAAATATAAAATTTACATATAATTTGTCTATGGTTTATATGTCACTGTTATATTTTGACAACTTACAACAAATATTACATGAGCAAATAATTGTTTGATGTTATTTTTGTGTGTTAGTTTGCGGTCAAATAACAGACGGCAGTTTTACCGGTTCGATTTGTTTTTAAATCATCTATGTTACATTATCTATATTACAAAAATAAAATACTGTTTTTAATCTTTAAAATAAATAAATAAATTGAAAATAAAACTTTATAAATGAGCGGTAACTCGTTCAAAACTTAGTATGTGTGAAAGTGAACGTCGTAAATAAAGTAAATGAAAATTTGAAACTGTTTGCGTTTTCTAATACATTTCAAATAATAGTAAGAAGCCGCTAGCATATTACGGGTTTAGCAGTAAAAGCAAACTGTTGTCATCGTTAAAAACAATTACACAGAGGTATGGCGCTTAGTCACTCGTAAGTGTTAAGAAATGACTACGTACACATTTGAAAGTTAAACAAATCATTGTGAATGCACATGTATAGTATAGATTAACAATATTCTAACGAGACTGACAATAGTTATTGATTCTTTAATACTAATTCATATACCGCACTAAGTAGCTATTGTATTAAAGCACAGGTTTGATCTCTCAACGAACATAGCAGTCAATTAGCGTTGTTTGTTTTACAAGCCATTCATTTAACTACTGCGGGTAAGTAGACAACTATAAATGCTATCGGTACACATACGCATATATTTAGATGTTTAAGCATATTTACTTTATATTCTGCTTCAGTTTTGTCCTTATCGTGTATACATATAACAATCAATTACTTCGTTATCAAAAATTAAATTAATATTCCACGTTACCAAAATTATACTCGTAGTAAATTAATATAATTATACTTAAAAGATGTCCCGAGTCACAAAATATATAGTCATATAACTGTATGCAATATAATAATTGCAATTTTCTTCAAGTTCTGAATCAACAGCTTTAAGAAAGACTCGTGCGAATTAAATCCTATGAGTTATGATAAGAAACTAACAGTTTTCGAAGTAGGAGACCATTCTAGCTATAGAGGTCCATTACATAAGCTGAGGGAGGTCTCTCTGCGACTATTTGCCTTCCAAAACCCCCTTTAATGTTTCCAAGAGCTACAAGAGGTGAACGAATAATGCAGGACAAAAAAATTATACCAACCCCATAGCATTTCAAAGGATTGCCGTGTCGGCTTCTTATGCTTCGTCCTTTTTTAGCACCGGTCATGTCTGAAGCTTCCTTTCGCTTTTTATACTTTTATTTGTCTACTTTGTGATGGATAAAGGGAATTTTGTATTACGCGATCTCAAGCCCGATATACTCTGCATTATACCGAGAGTGCATCGTAAAACTGTCGAGTTTGTTGTGTTCGGTGAATAGGGGTATATTTCACTTAATAACACGTTTAATCTGTCTCTAACTATTAATAGAACTGGATGTATTTAGGTATCAAACGTTAACTTTAGCGGAAACAATCAAGGAGATAATCAATGTACCGATGACATTTAGTTTTATTCTTAGTCGTTAGCAATTTATATTATGATGCCTAACTTTTTACGGTCGTTTTCTTAAAGTTTTCGAATGAATTTTTAATCTAATATTAGAATGATTGCAAAATCTGTATACCAGTTAATAAATATATAAAGCTTGTAATGAATCGTAAATGGTTTTGAACAGTTGCTCACAATAGGTAGCACGCGGTGCTATTATTGCGGCACCCTTTAACTCTCACGTCACTATTCTTCTGTTTCTTAAATAATATGTTTTTTTAATAAAATTTCATAATAATAATATTTTTTTTAAATTTATTTAATAAATTTAAAATTATTTTCTAATAATATTGTCATTGTTTCACAATTTTTTTCTGATTTAAGAGTTAGATTTGAGACGGTAATTAAGTTCGATATTATCGCTTAGGTATTTATCTGCAAATGCTTTATAATTTAATTTTATTCCTTTTTATTCTAGACGCAGTGCCATCCAAGAGATATTTTCTATTGGTAGGCAATAATAAAATAATATTTTAGTATCGCTATACATTATTTGTTCCGATGTGTTAGACTGGCTTTGCCATAAAGCAGTCTCTGTCGGCTATATAGGTAACCCATCCCCCGTTATATGATAGATCGTCAGAGCGAGCGTTATCGGTGTTTTGAATCATTACTCGCGACCAACCTTAGCCGATGTAAAGGAGGATGCAGAAAAACTTTTGATACGCCATGTGTGGCTTCAATATTCGTGGCGTAAGATCTGAGAATATACCGTACGCCATAATTTATATTATCAATATTAATAACTGGTTTACATTTTGTGTTAAATCGAAAACTGAAGAAGAAAGTTATTATTAAATATTTAATTAATGATAGAACTAAATTGACATGTATAGGGATATTTTACTGTTTTGATGTGCATTTAAGTAACCGAACATGTAATGTATGATAAATATAAATTTAAAGCAAATCCTGCTGTTCGAGCTATTTCAGCCTAGTCAATGATCGGTTTTATGTGAAGATCGCTCGAATGCTATCCGCGACACCAAGCTATAAACCTGCTTCTATATTAATTATTCATTTTGTTTTTACAGTCACATCTCACCAGCTTTCGTTATCTGTCTCTCAAAGCGTCTGTTCGTCACAACGGATTTATTGCATTTTATTTACGTAAGAATTAGTCGGATCAAGATGTGCAGCTTCCTCGGCAATGATGGATGTAGTTGTGACAATACAAAGTAATGTATAATGATTTTGTATGCACGTATAAACTATAAGTAATCTAGCGTCCTTGAAATGTAATTATTGGTAATGTGTTCGATCATATTAAAGTAAACGAGACAGTTTTTCCACATTCATTAATATCATTCTGTTTGCGTATGATGTTAATTGTATATGTGAAAAAAAAAATCCAAACAGAATTTTTCTTTACCGTACAGTGATCATTATTTTTCTAAAATTGCGTGACGAAATGTTATAATTGAAAGGTAAAACGTTTGTTAGGTAATACAAAACGCGATCCCATCGCCGTATGGATACAAAGATTATTCGACTCTAATAAACACAAATAAGGTTTGGTTTTGAGGGAACATTGAAACGCACAAATCCAAATTACATTGCTATGCTAATAGTGCGTACAAAAAGTGAATTTCAGGTAAAATTAAGAGGTTTCCGCTGTTAATAACTAGTTATGGAATTGAGTTATGAATTTATTTTTTAAAGGCAGCTTCTTTGGAATCTCGTGATCGTAATTGATAGTTGAAGCCTTAAAGCTGACGAGAAACAAATATCTGAATTAAAGATCTTACAATGTTATATACGAATTTAATTTACTGTAACATTCTTGTGTTATTTTCTTAATGTCGTTTTTACTTTACAAAGAGGTATACTTACTTGGAACTTTTTGTCTGCATTTGGGTTAACTTATTCATCGTTTTGAAACCTATAAAGACAACGGTTAAGTGTTTTAATGTCATTTAGGCTTGATAAATTAACAATTAGGTTTTCGTTTTAATTTGATAGTTTTTTAATAAATACACTGACTTTTAACAACTGTTCTGTCAAGCTAGCATTCGACTCAACAAACATTTTTAGAACCTCTTGTTGCTTCAATAAACTTTAACGAAAGGAATGCATAAACATTAATTGACATTTCATTTTCACTTTGACCTTTAAATGAACTTTTTACTTTCGATGCCGTTAGCTGTAGAATAGTAATATTTTTTGTTTTGAAACTTCACATCAATGAGTCCCTGTTAAAACCTCTTTGTGTCATTGTGTATCTTGTTTTTTTGTATTTTTTAATTAAATTCATTTTTAATGCACTTATAACCGTTTACAACGGTTCAATGACGTATGTAACCCCACCTTAATG
>DVQP01000554.1:0-21405 GCA_018231745.1 Danaus eresimus
ATTTACTATTTACAACTACATATAATATTTCAGTTATAACTTTGATAACACCTAAAAACTGATGACATTTTTCTATATTTATTGTCAAGGCAAGTTTTTTGTTGTTGTAATAAAAAAAATTCCTCAATTCTGTTGTTCCAGCAACAGCAACCGGCGACCAACGTATCTCAACCGGCTCAGGCCACGCCTCCGAACTCCTCGTCCTCGGTCAACAACCAGTACGGACAGTACGGCGGATACCCGCCCGTGTACCCTTACCCTTACCCGTACCCCGGGGCAGACCAACAGCAGCATCAGCAATGTGAGTAGTGTGAGTGATCCCCTTCCTATACTTACTCTACGCTTAGCCCAACATAAATTAAGATTACATTATACTTACTATATAATCCGACCGCTTACTCAATACTGTCACGCTTCCTGTTATTATTTCTTAAACCGTTTTTTATTTTTTCATTTATATGTACATTATAATATATTTTTAAATCTGTGCCTTTTTAAGAAGTTTGTTATTGAATCTATACATTCAATGTGTTAAACTAAGCAACATTCATTGGTAAACCATTTATGTCGGCCTAAGGATGAATATTGTAATATTTTATTTATACATACATACATATATATTATATTATTTGGCATTATCAAGAGCTTTATATGACGTGTTATAGATATGAAAGTTTATCTTGCAGGGATGTCGGTTTTGCATGTCACTTGTATAATTATTTTGCATGTATTGTTAATTATAATGTACCTACATAACATAAAATGGCCATCGGGCATCTAAAGCTGAATGTGAGTGTGTAGTGTTGCAGATGTAGTCAGCAGTGCCGGGGTCACAGCGACTGTGTAACCTTATATCCATGATCTTGCCATGTCCGTTTGTTTGTCTGTTTACAGAGACCAGCCGGCCGTACATCGGAAACTAGAAGATAGAACTCCATTTTAGATCCTAAACTTATTATAAGCAACAAGTTAAATAATTTACACCCACAATAAATAAACAACAGTATGCTGGCTCGATGGCGGCGTCACATCGTTCATAATATATAATAAATCGACATATCTTTATTTCTTGTGGGTAAAGCGGAATATTGTCAGTCATATACATGAGATTATTTTCTACGTCTGATCATAAAACGATTACTATCTAGGGCCGTGTGGTATATTTCGCGATGTGTTCGTCTGCGCCGGTTTTGATAATGTCGTGCCAGTCTGTCCAGGTTATGACTTAGAATGCCACACTGCCTAAAACCGATGTAACAGAGAGGTCCGGAGCTCATAACTGAGTCGAAAGAAACAGAGAGTATTGAGAAAGAAATACAACGCCGCATCCGGAGACATGAGGTAAATGAACCGACGAGTGACGTAGCTTTCACACTACATTGGTACATACTATGTGTTACAGAGACGAGGTCGCTGTCACGCCATTAACAAATATATATAATGATTGTCTTAAAAACATACAGTGACCTCAAATTCGTATGAGAAATGTTTAGTTTTAAGTGTGGGATGTCGCGGACCCTCTCGGCTCGTTACATTAGCTTTTATGGTTACATAACTTAGATATATGTTAAATGAATAAAAAGAAACAACCTAGCTTTGGTAATTAGGCGTATTAAGAATCGAATGGATATATGATGATTACCTAATATTGTTTACACAATACGGGCTGATTGAAGAACTATGGTTCGCCGGGTGTTTACCGATTAATTGTATTTAATATTAAGATATAAAGTGTATGTTGATTGACGTGTTCATTTTATTTATAAACTTTTTCTCTCCACAGACCCTTCAGGTAAGTGTCCCTAATATAAACGAGATTAAATGACGATTTTTGATGATAATTATCCGACTATGATGATACCTCTGTTCTGTGTGCTGCTCTGTATTGAGCTATATTTTTTTCCTCCTATCAAACTTTACCTGATGAATGTGTTTTTGTGCATTATTGATATTGATTCAGTGATTTTTTATAATGATTACCTTACTTGTTTATTTTATATTTAATATTTATTTTGTACTGTGTCGCCATTTTCATGCAATATATATATTTTTTTAGTATAAAATGAAGCGGCCATTTGCTGTCTTTATTTTATTCGTTTGAATTACGTGTGATACTTTTACGAATCATTAATATGTTCAACGTATATTTGAAATGTTGACTATTAATTTTATTGTACTGCAATTATATTTTCATCATATGATGTCTGTCTGCTGTTGTCGGTCTGTTAAAGGTCACAGTGGCTTCCATATATAATAAAAGATATTTTAATGACGCTTGATCTTGGATTGGGATGAAAATGGTACCTTTGTCGCAGTTGAGCAAAATAATAAATGTTTACAACGTTGTGGCGATGAGTGCTGTAAATGATTTATGGTAAGTTGTTATAGTATATAGTAAAAGGTGATTTGACATAACTGTGATTCAAAATTTTCACACTACTCTTGAATGTGCATAACCTCTTGCGTTGAATAATTTGAGAACGTTCATTACTAATACAACATCAAATATTGCATATATTTAATAATTTGTTACCGCATTTTTACACATGAAAATGATTTTTATTTTTTGATTTTGTTGGCAATAATATTGATTAAATTATGTCAATTTGGCGCCATTTTAACCATAGATTAGATATAGGGGAGGGTTTAAAACATTGCCATATACAATCGAGTCAAAATTATTGAAAATATTGATAGCAATAATAGTGTTTGTTAACAATATTTTATTAAACAAAATTGGTATTTTCTTGTTGAGGCAAAATTCAACGTTTATTTTCACCGGAAAAACAACGTCCTAATAAAAAGATGAAGCATACTTTGTTGTTTTATTTGATTGAAGTTAAACTAAATATGAGAAATTACACGAAGACGATACATTTTTTCTTTGGATTAAAGTACTTCATTTAGAAGAAATGTCCATCGTCCTATAGACTATAAAATCTGGAAAAAATATTCATATAAACTGTGAACACTTAAATAGTACTCTAATATTTCCGAGGGCTACTCTCAGATGATGAATTAGTGTTAGATACAGAGCTGCTTGATGATCGTATGAGTTGCGAGAGCCTTGATAGTGGTGCGGTCGCCCAGGGCTCGAGGGGGCTGCCAACTTCTGGTATCGGAGACACCCTACAATATTGAATTCATGAATGATTTCCTACCGTGATGTTTATCGTAGATGCTTAAATAAATATCTTTTCCAATATCAATATAAGATTTTTGTAATAAAGGCCACTATCGTGTTTTTTATTTATCGATTATTAATAACCTGTTACGCCTGGCTCTGGCTGTTTTGGGTCGCGTTCTTGTAGTGACTTTGACTTTCTGAACGGGCGCTGGTCCTTCCACTTCAGCTCCGTTTCCAGATTCTAAAACGTATCCGATCAGTATCTTATTAAATGAAAAATATCTAAAGTCTAGAAATACAAATTTATTAATGATACATTGTTTTTTAAAAGAAACTACACGGATAAATATTTTTGTTTACAATGGACTGAAATATTTTTTTTATGACAAAGCATGTTATTACATGAAAGCAATTTTAAACGGCGGGACTACTTAAATAAAAATAACGTTTTCCTTTTACCTTTAATAAACATTATATGTTCGTTTTGCGCTGCTGGTGATATTAATGCAGTGGCCTGTTGAATGCATAGTGGTCTGACAGCTCGTATACTGTCGTCCTGTCTCCCTCTTATTGTTCTAAAATGTTTAACATCTATTTGTTACAAATATACATCTTTTAAATTCAAGTGTACATAGTTACAACGTGGACATTATTTTGCATTTTAAAATACAAACATTTTAGTATACCGCCAACTTAGAAATATTTTAAAATAATAGAATTTGAATTCTTTACATTGCGGAGTCTTGTCGGTTATTGAACTCGAGTAATTTCTGAAATGTTTCACTAACGGCTTTATTGTTGTGACCTTTAATACTTACGAGCTATTTCCTGAACTAGCTTGATCTTCTAAGGGTGCGTCACTCTCAACAGCGCTACTCTCCGATGCAACCAAGTACATGGATCTGTATAAATAAAAATGTAAATTTCTTCTGACAGATTTATCCATAAAGTTCTTAGAATAAGGATGGTAAGACACTAAGCTGTACACAAATGACGATTTCTATTGTTTCAACAGAATCATTCATTCACAAGTGCAGTTCCTACAGAATTAATTTAGTAGATACCCTTTTTGCACAAGAATCTAATTTCGGTGGCCTATTATGGGGGGAACTTAGATAAACTTAAACTCTATTCTGTATCTCGGATTGGACCTGAAGATAAAGATAAAAAATATTGGTCCAATCGGTGAGCTTTTTAACATGTATTAAAAACAGAAAGTACTAAGAGAAAATTTTATCCTAAAATGAACGCCCCTCCACGTATTATTATTGTTATCGTTATTATATCAATGTGTTCGTATAAATATGCAATACTTGTGTGAATGTAGTACTTTAAAGTAAATTCGGACACTTGTCGGTCAACTAATCGTGCGAAGAGTCCGTGTTTTGGCGTAAAATGTTTGACATGATACATTCAGTCTGTCTCCCTTCATGTTATTTATGCACTATTCGCATAAAAAGATAAATACATGCAAAATATATTATTAATTTAGCCGAATATCTAACAAAAATATTATTCATAAAATATAATAATACATAACTACATATGTAGCCGGTTGTATTTTGAAATAGAACAATGAAACACAAAACAATATATTATTTTAAAAAATACACAAAATATTCACTGATAGCACTTCCTACAAATCAGATTATAGTTTTTCATGATTTCAAAATCCATATCAAAATTTAACATAAGTAATTCTTATACCTAATTCTTTTCTATTGTAATAACATGCCGTCATTTTTTCTCTATGCCACTAACAATCACATCAAATGGTTTTTGAATTAAAGCCATAATTGAAATCTTATTTTGCCGATTGTTTTTTGGGCACTTAGTTTTTTAATACTTCTCATATATTTTTCAATTGGGTTCAATTCTGAGTGTCTAGGAGGTAATCTTAAAGCTTCGCCAAACTCGTCCATGGCAACTTTTAAATCTGTCTTTATTCTTTAATATCATGTCATATACCTGGTTCTATTTTTTCATTGACTCTTCAAAAGGAATGCTGTTCTCTGTCAGCCATCTGAGCATAATGTTTCTATTTCAATTTAAATGTGGATATTTGCGTTTACAACGATAAAATACAAAACATTGACCATAACATCATTATCTGAGACATTGGACAGAAGTTAGTTCGAAACCCTCCTTTTATAGCTTTCAAAATTCACACTCTCATGATAGTCATCTCCTGTAGAGTTTGCTTTATAAATCAAACAGGCATTGTGAATAAAGCCTTCAAATCCTACAGCATGAACTTTTTGATATTTTTATCTGATCTGGCGATACAGAAACTTGTGCATGGAGAATTTCTTGTTTTGGTTTAACAAAACGGCTAGTTAATTGCACGTGTTCTTTTCTTTAACAAAACTTTTCATGCTTTGACTGAAGTATGTAGGCATACCTGACTCCAATCACACTTTTCGTATAATGTTTGGTGACATATTTTTTTTTCTGCTCACGTTACTTTGAAGAACGATTCGTGCTCCCACATTCGAGCCTTCCCAGTGAATGAATAATCAACACTGAATTCGGGTTTGTTGCATCAGTACACAGATTTTTTTTGTTGTATTAAGACAATTGTGGGGCGTTTAGTTTTAGATTAGACGATCTATAACCCCCTAGAGGAATTTTTGTTATGTAATTTATAAACAACAAGCGATCTGCCTCGGATTCGCATGGGTGTAATGCTGAGAATAAATACATTACAGAAAAACTGTGAACGTTGTATATAAAAATATAGCTGCCCGCTCCGGTTTTACACGGGTATAAAATTTAAATCATATACTGTAAGGGGCAATACAGGTAGGTATTGATAAAACAATATTGTAAGGTTTTTAATTGTATAAGGATTTATGCTGTATTGGTTAAAGTCGTTTCGAAAATTAACTATTATTTGTCATAAAAAGTAAATGACAAAACAAATGATTGTGGGAAATCCATAACAGATAGACATATAGCATCGTAGAGTTTTCTGCAGACCTTTTCAATGTTTACAATACTTAGTACATTATTTTGACCAATCTCGTAGGGTTCAGCCTACTGTCAACGTTTACAATGTAAGCGGAAAAAATGTAATTATTAATGACATCACATTAGACCTCAAAAATAACTGTATCCTTCCAATATTTAATGGATATTATTATACACATAAACCTTCCTCTTCCATCGCTATGTAAAAAAAACCAATCAAATTCCGATGCGTAATTTTAGTTTTAACCATATATAGGGAGTAGGGGCAGGAGCGACTTTGTTCTATACTATGTAGCAAACAAGTATGTGAGAAATGTCCACAGTGACACTATATGCATATAAACTGCTTCACATGGATGTATTTTGCGACTAAAACAATCCAAAATGTTCACCAAATATATTTGTAGCTTTGCTTATACAAAATTAGTTTTATGCTATTGATGAAAATTTAAATTAATACTCTTATAGAAGATCTAGGTGTTTGAAAGATTAAATATTAATTAGATAACCGGTACGAGGATAGAAAACAATTTGGAACGGTTTAAACTTTAAATCCTAAATCATCATGGCATTATCCACGAGCTCGTAAGAAATCATATGATTAAAATCAATTGCTTTTGTTTGTATTTGTAGAAAAAAGTGTATTACCTCGCAGGAACGTAGAGGTGAGGCGGGGGAGGGGCCGCGCGCCGGGAGGCAGAACGTGCACGACGAGCTCGCGCTGCTCGACCCAATATGACGCACTCTGATATAAGAAAAATACGATTATGTACAGATATGGCTTAAGAGTAGGAAACAAAGAGCTACAAGCATCTTTGAGTAAATGACAAATTAATTTTTTATATTTTATAGGTAGTAGAAACACCGTTTTTGAACGTTATTGATGGCATAAAGTGATCTTAACTAGATTTAATAGGTTGCAGCGTGATATGCGAAATGAGTGTTCATTGTTTTTACAATCATTAGAGTTTGGTCCCAAATCGTTCCTATATTACTTAAGAAAATAGTATTGTATAATATTTTTAATAATAAATACTTTTTAGTTCAGAAACAGATGTTAGGAATCTTAACTATACCACTACGTAAGAGAATACATTTAATTCTTTAAAAGTTAATGCGTTTTCATTATTCCATTGTTTTTAAATATTTTTTATATCCGAACGTTTGTTTGTTTATGGATGATCATTGTTTTATCTTTATTATCGGATGTATCAAATGAGATATCAACCTGGGACAGGGTCGCTGTCTGTGTGTTCTTGTCTCTCTCTGCGCCAGCCTGCGTCTCGAGGAGTCTCAGCTGTCACGCCGAACAATCCAGAAACAGCGCCGGCTACCACAACACGGTCAGACTTGGCTGCCGTCTAAAATGGTGTATATATATATACATGAATCATAACCTTGACGCCCGTTAGTGGTTTTTGAATCGAGAATTCTAGGGCACCTATCTTAGTAAATTAAAAGAAATATATATTGAGATCTTAGATTTTCGCTAGACAATTTAAATGAAACTAAAAAATTTCGGATTACTACGAATTACATCTCGTCTGTCCGTGATCACGGCTACTGTAAAGTAACCGAAACGTCGGGATAATCTAGTTTTAAATTAATAAGAAAATCGCGTAGTAATCCGAATTATTTTAGTTTCATAGAAATATATATTTTTTTAGAGAGCAACAAATAAAACATCTAAATATAAATAGAATAGACACGAGCGTAATCTGAAAATATTTTTACCAATCAAAACAGAGACATCGGCGTCTTCAAGCTAAGATCTTACATGATGAACATTAAGTCATTCAGTTGTATATGAAAACAATCTTTAGGTGTTTGCTGATCTACTAACCGTTTCAACCAAAGTAATTAAGGTCTCTTAAGCTATTGCTGTATTAAACTTACAGACGTTCTTAATTTTGAAGATGCGTTTAAAAATACCACCTTTTCATCCATCGGCACTGAAAAGTGGTCTTTATATAATATAAGATAGAATTCAAATACACTTACGGATATGTTAATATCTATCTCTGGTACGCCGTCCAGGTTGGCTGCTTTCTCTGCGAGGGCCTTTACATCAATGTTATCTAATTCAACTTGTTCCGCCCTTATGATATCTCTGAGATAGTCCTTGTACACTTTTTCGTTAGGTGTAGCTTTAAATTAATTATAAATAACCTTGTATTAGTAACGACAACACTATGATACAAAAAATATAGGAATTTTTGTTATAAAATTACCTTGATTTTTTATAGTTTGGTTCTTCAGAAAGTCCTGTGGTGACATGCTTATACCCAAGACGTCCATATCCTTAGTTAATGCAGATACAGCGCTCTGATCACTTCCTGTACTTTTAACTTCCAATTCTGCTTTATTTGGTACACTTGCAACTGGTACTTTGGGTTCGCCTGCTATATTCTGTGATGTCACAGGCGTCTTACCATTGACGAGTAAATCGGGCGTTGTCTGTTTATGAACTTCTGATCCTTTGGGTGTAAATTAATGAAGTAATACAATAGAAATATGAAACATAGAATTCAATTTACTGAATATAAGCCATGTAAGGAATATTTTCTTTAATCAAAGTTATATGCAAGCTCTTAAAAGGGAACGAATATTATGAGGTTTTAGTGGTACGTTACCAGTGTTGGTGAGGTCCAGGTCTTGCGTGTACGCCATTACGTTAAGAGCTGATGACAATGCTGGTCCAACTCCACTTCCTGGAATCTCTGACGTCACTAACTCCGGGGGAGGAACACATCTATGAATAACATTATATTATCACTAGCTGTTACATGCAACTCCGTACGCGTGGACATCAGAATTGTCTTTGCTGTTACGGCCACTGATTTCGAACTGCATTTCATGATTCCATCCGTGTGGTTTCGGGATTAGGGATCGAGATAAAAAGTGGTCGAAGTCTTTCTAAAGGGTTCCATCTATCTGTATACCAGAATTCATCAAAAAGGTAGCAGACAGACAGACAAAGTTCCTATATTATAAAATTATTAGTAAAATAGTGTTCTTAATTAGAATTATATGTTTTTCTTAATCATTATGATATTTATACGCAGTTACTTTAATAGATCATACAATTTTACCAATTCTCAGAAGAGTAATTTAAAGCTATGCGCTTACTTTAAAGGTGCTTTGGTCGGGGTAGATATTGAAACCCTCCCCCACATGAGTCTTCTCAATTCCTCACCACTAATGCCGCGGCGCCGCAGTTCTGTTATAGTAACTTTACCTACACGCTAAAAAATATACTTATTTTAATTCAAATTTCACTGTAATATTTATATATTAGACATTGTTTCATAGATAAATATATTTTTAATCAAATTTAAATGATTTAATTGTACAAAATTTAATCTAAGTTTGAAACTTTCAACGCTTTAATTCAATAAAATATAAAATATTGTGACGATTATTTACGAAGAGAGCAAATATACTTCGGATTCTTTTTAAGATAAATTTTTAATTAAGCTATCTATATTTGACTATAATGTTAGAAGTTAAGCACAAAAAACAGCAGCATGTAATCCGGGCTTAATATCTTACTTTCCAGTTAGACAGCGCCCCCTTCCTTTGCTTGGCGCGAGTTTTGGCCTTGCTCTTAATGACCATTACACCTCTTTGTTCATAACGCGGGTCGTCTGAGGGTCCCAGACCTATTGAATACTCCTGGAGGTAGCGGTGGGCATCTTCCTGGGATACTGAACGCTCCAGAGACACCACTATCTTCGCCCACTAGAATCGATGCTAATAGCTTAGATTATTTTAAATAGTTTGGAGCTATTAATAATATTTAAACATATTCATTAATACACTATGTATATTAATGTCACGATAAACGAATGTGTAATTTTAATTAGTGTTATTGTAAGTTAATATATTAAAGTGTTCATATGTAAGTAGGTCATAAGGTAATGTTATCCAAAATTTTGGCAAACATTCATTTCAATGAAACTAGAATTAATTACGTGTAGTTCATAATGGTTGTGGTGCTTTAAACGTATTGTTATGTCTAATGGAAGAGCTTGGTATCCTAATAAGCAGTTTCTGCTTAAAAGGAAGCCCTGGTCACTCATAATTAAACAAAATTATATGTAAACAAACTATTGTATACCTATTTGTCTTAAATAAACCGTATATTTGATCGTTATTTTAATACAATCCTAATTGTATTATATATCATGTTTAATTTTAATGTCTATCGTATTTTTTTTATCTAGCTCTCTTCCCTTACCTGTTTTACCCATTCCTTCTCTGATTGCTCTATAACGTGTGCGTATGTGTTACCCATCATGGCTATCAGCATGTTGAGAAGCAGGATGGGGACGAACACCATGAAAACTGTGAACACGGTCTTCGACAAGTTGGGGTACATCGTCAGACCGAGATCTGTGTACTGAGAATATATATATATATAAGTAATTTTATATCCAAGGGATAAATGAGCAGACGGCCTACTTAATAGGCAGTAGTCCTTGTCATTAAAATCCACAACAACATAATAGAGAGTGGAAATGGTGGGAAAAAGGAAAATTCGATTCTTGGATAGCTAATCAAGAATAAGGCTACATAGGTCTTTATGTTGCATACAATACAGCTGTGTTATATTGTATTTAGTATATATTATGTAAATCAAAACAGTTTTTTTCACAATCTTTGTTAACTAGTCAAAAATTATAAACGCTCCATACGTATGGTGACGACTTCGACTTGTGGGTTAGTTTGCTTTAGATTTAAATATCGGAACCCTTTTAGTGTTATTTAATGTATTTAAATTTTAAATGTTAAACAGACAAAAGCGTGAAAAATATATATTAAAAATATATATTTTTAAACAGTAGCACAGAACAATGACAAACATAAAGACAGACAGACAAACAATCAATACACATCTTACCAAATCGCAATTTACCAATTTGCTTACGGCCTGCCAAAAAAAGAGATATATGTCAGAAGTTTTATACAAAATTTAAATCAATTCATGATTTTAATAAGTTTAATATCGATGTATGTCTGTCTGCTCATGAAAACTATGAAACTGGATACTCTATTAAAGTTATTTTTATTATTACCACCAAATATATTGCCCTACAATGTTAGACGAAACAAAATGAAGCATTAAATAAATCATTTTAAATAATTTTTGTAAACTATGATTTGTTATTAACTTACACTGTAGTCACCCAATGTGATCTGGAAAAGAGCCATCCAAGTGCTGGGATAGCTGGAGTACAAAGTTGATTGTACGTTCGGAAACCCTGCAAATATATTTCATGGAAACAAAAAAAAATTCTTGCTACCAAAATAGAACAGAGTCAAAAATGTGTCTGCTTAGGCTTAGATAAAATTGGAATTTAATATGTGCATTTTAGCGACAGATTATAAATTAGCTGTAACTCTGGTATAAAAAAATTTCGAATAATTTCATATTTATGTGTAGTTCTCTGTCAAATGATACCTTTATACAGGAAGTAAAAAGATTGTGAGAATCCAAACAGTACTATGCAGTATATGATGCCGAATGTGAACATGTCTCCAGTGATCATGCTGTATATCATTGTAACAAACGGGCCAGTCAACTTCACGGCGCTGGATGGAATAATATGAAATGAGAATTAGTTCAAAATTTTAATCAATAATAGTTGAGACTTATGCTTATTCTAAGAAATTAACAAAATTGGGCTTAGCGGATATAGTGGAATTAACGGCATTGAGTGTCAGCGCCATCTCGTGACGACGGATAAAAACTATTAGTTAAACGTTTACTAGAACATTCCTTTTGTTCGTGTTTAAAAACAAACAGAAATATGAACGAGAATATTTTGGTAACGGATTGTTATTTTATATTAAATACAATGTTTATATTGCTTATCAAACTTTAGCTCGTAACAGTGTTTTCATCATCTCACCCTGCAAAAAACATCATAAGAAACCAAGAACCGGGCAGCACGAATATTAGTATTGCCTCTTCCAAAGTAGTTCGTTGACTTATTCTTGCTGGAATACACGCCAATAGCAGTATGTTTGAAGCTAGGAAAATAAATTTGGCTGGTTCATGGATCTGAAATAATAAAAGGAAAAAAAAATTGTATCTTAAATATATACTCAATATCTATATGAAATTTAATAAGCTAAAGAATTCGTATTTTTGGATGTGCTGACGTCACGAACTACTATTTTTACTTGACGATTTGTTTTGTGTTCAATAACCTCTAAACGGAAAGGTTATAAGTTACTCACACTACGGCATATATTAAAAACGTGTTCAAACAAATACTATTTGAGATTTTTCGTTGACTGAGTTCGTAGTCTAAGCTAAGCTACAGCTCCAATTGGTAAGCTAACATTACGGAAGCTGGTTAAGCTATAACATTAATTTATTATTTTCTTAACTCACTAGTTGCTTGAAGTACGCAACGACGCCCTGGTTTTTGATTTCATCACCTTGCTGCAGAATGATATAGCAAAGAGTGCTTATGATAGTTCCTAGTTCGCAGGCCAATCTTATCCCGGACCTTGCGTCATTGACCTCCAAACCCCAATTGGGGTCTGCATCCGCTTCCAGGCTGCTGTGACGAAGATACACAGATATGGACAGCAAGATCAGATGCAGCATGAGGATTAATAGACGCTTTAAAAATTTTGTCTGCAACGAAATTTTATCTATTCAATTTTGTCCAAGACATAAGGGAAACAAATTTATAGTTCCCATTATGGCTCTTTCTTACTCTAGCAAATGTTTTCCATTTTTCTTCTAAGAGCCTTTGTATGATTCCCCCGTCCAACATGTTAAGATGCTCTTGTTTTGTTCCATTAAGAATTATGAACAATGCCGAATTCCAATCTGGAGACATTACAATATTATTAAACTACACGAAGAACAGTTTTAAAACGATTAATTATATAAACAATATTGTTAATTATATCGATAATCTCAGTCATTCAAAAAGTCTGAAATCCATACTGGTACGCCCATCAGGTAGCAAAGTGTCTAGAGCATTCAATGGATATGCAGAACAGGTGATGTTGGAATATCTCCAAAATTCCCTGGATGAAAGCTCCAACATTTCCCTGAACACCGAGGCACGGCCCAATTGGCAGGCAAGAGTGAGCGGTGTGAACCCAGCCTTATTCAGTCTGCCATTACTGGCTGGTACCTTTGGATGACGAAGAGCATAACCGAACATATCCTAAAAAGATGTGTATGATTTTTAGGACCCTCTCATTAAACGTGTGTAATATGTTATTTTCCAGCAAATATCTTAATTATTCTTACCAATTTATCACAAACTACAACCATATGCAGAATCATATTTCCAAACGAATCCTGGGCATCTGGATCAGCTCCAGAGTCAAGAAGGAGATTATACACGGCTTCGTTAGCGCAACAAGCAGCCCACGCTAGTGGGTACTCCCCTAAATACGCCAAACCTTCGTAATTTGTCTGACGAGCTGGTGGATTTTTTTGTTGGTCTCTCGGGAGAAAGAAACTACCTGAAACAAATAATATTAGCAACGAGAAAGATTTATACATTGTATATTTTTTAATTATTTCAGTGTAAATTTCTTTTACCGATAGCTTTCTGACTAACATCCGCGCCAGCTTCGACCAAGTCCTGGACTAATTCATTATTACTATAGGCAATGGCCAAATGTAACGAGCTAGCACCTGTCAAAGATATAAATTTGATCTTAGGAAAGATTGTAGTTTAATTAAGCTTGACTTTTAAAAAAAAAGGTAACGTCCTAAAGTACTCTCCTTAACCCTTAGAAGTATTAAATATGAAAGTAACTATTTAAATGATCATACGTATGCGTGAACACAATTATCAAACTTTGTCGTTCTTACAGTCGTAAAACAGCTTACCCAAATATTCTTCACCTTCAACAACATCCAGAGACAATTTCGGAAAACATTTGACCAAAGTTCTAGCCAATCTTGTATGGATCTGTGAAATATTGTTTATCTGTATCTCTTCTTTGGTCAATTATTATTTTTGTTAACCTAAAGACATACTTTCGTGTCACATATAATGAGAACATGAAGAAGTGACTCCCCGAGCGCTCCGCGGTAACTCATCTGCCAGCAAGCTGTATGATCTTCCCATTTCGCTAGAGGATCGTGAGGGGAGAGAGACGCTTCTATTGGGAGTACAACCTGACGGTGCAATATATATATTTACAGGATCATTAAGTAATGGCGATAAATAAAATATAACTATGGTATGATCAGACAAAATAATAAGCTACAAATGTTCCTCATTATGGTCCGCTCTAAGCCGTTTCAATGGAAATCCCATTGAATTCGGTACGGGAATACTACATTCGTTTGTCTTCGTTATACTATACCTGTTCCTGGTCTCGAAACTTCCATCGGAGGTACTCAGCTCTGTTGATAACCCGACCCCGTCCACCAGCGTACATATACGCCGAGAACTCCTCTTTAATAAGACGCTCGGCGGCTACCACACCGCCCTTAGTATAAGTTTCTAACAGTAGACCTCCTATGGACATACGTTGCTGTATTTAAACCATGAATTCTTTTCAACAAAAACAAACAATGCCATTATAAATATTCAACTGTAATTATGAAAGATCATCAAGGTAATATTTTGTAAATGTTTTTTGTTAAAATTGATGCCTATAAACAACAAGATGTATCTAATGAGATCTAAGATTTCTGACCGTGATCGTCAGCCGGTGATCACGGTTGCTAAAAAGTAACCGAAACGTCGGGATTATGTAGCTTCAATGTAATAAAAAATGGCGTAGTAAATCCGAAAATATATTAGTTTTATTAAGATGTCTCTTGTATTTATATTGATAAAGATAATGAAACAATACCTTTTTTATAGTCAGCAAGCTTATATAGGACAGTGTGATCTTCACTGCTCGGCTGGGATATAACACGGTCAAGAACTGAGCCCACTGCTGGGACCCTCGTTGCTGAGCATAGCTTACTTAACGGTATACCCATATTCTAATTCAAAGAATTAATTTCATTATGTATTATTTGTACTTCTCGGATTAGTTTAGATGTCATCTAATTACGCTTATGAATTCCTAACGTTATATAATGCTAGCAATTAATTTTGAGAGACTTTATGTGTAAAAAGAGTTTTGTATGTCTTTTCTTCGTATGAATAAACATTAAATTTGGCAATGATATATTATATATACTTATTTTTAGAAATAACTCATTTCCAATTAAAATACTCGTATATAAATAATTAAACTGTGTGTAAGTCGATCTTTTACGTATGTAGCAGTGGGTCTACTTGGGTTAATATTTTTTTAAGGAAACTATTCTCATTCAAGGTTTTAAAGCTACTTTTTAAACGTTCAGTCTTAAATCGGCGACTCTAACATTACTCTAACATACAAATAATTATAAATACTTGTACCAAGTTCACTAATAATTTATTAACTGATACAAATTAAAAAGCCTTGTTTTCCTTGAAGTTAACATTTTATCCAAATAAACACACATAAATAAATTTTATATTAAAAACACATAAAATGTCCCATAAAATTAGTTAAAAGAGGTTAGTTATCTTTTTTTTAAATAAAAAAAAAACATTTGAGTGTTTGATTATCATAATAAAATAAATTAAAATTACTCACCTTCGACTTTGGTTGCAGAAATTATTCACAAACAAAACATTTCATATGTTTGTATTAATAAAGTTATTAATGTTTTAATATTGTTGCGTTCATTATGGGCAGTAAACAAAATATATTTTCAGATGTCACATTGCAGAAATTTACGTCTTGTTTGGTTTTTGTTCAATATTAATAAAATATAACTTAGATTTTACATAAAAGACGCCTGTTTACTGGGACTTTTTGAGTTTGCTTAGGGATAAACTTATTAGTTACTGTGGCAACCGCTTTCGTTACTCCTAGAGATCTGCGCGGCAATAATGTTTTACGTAATGCCGTTTAAAATTTCTTTTATTAATGGTATATTTTTATTAATTCCAAGACATCCAAGTAATTCGTGGTTCTTTAAAATATGTATGCAGGATTTATGCGAGTAGAATAATTAATTTTATCTGTCCATAAATCTAAATACTTAATGATTGAAAAAAAAATAATTTCATAGAGATTTCATATCTGATTGTAATTGTTATGCTAGGTACTGCTACTTATAATGAACTCTGAACTTTTAGAGATAGGTAGGTAAATGACAGTAAACAAACTAATATTCATTTCCAAAACTACGATATCTACTAATAACTATATCGTTAATTTAACTTATAAAAACTTGAAACGCTCTGTTTGTAGTGTGGTGATGACATTTTTGAGTAACAGTACTAAGGTCCGTAATTTAGGCTAAATGATTTGTAGAAGCGGTTGCAGCAGCCTACATTACTTTTGAGATGTACTCCTAAAACACCAAGAGTTTATCATAACAGTAAGTTTAGTTTAAATTATTTAGAAATAGTTTCAGCTTTCTCAACGTATCAGTCGAAATGAGCATCCGGTAACCGTGACATGAATTATTATACTTTGACAAAATCATGCTTGCTATAAAAGCTTAATCTAACACAGCCTTCTTCGGACTACTTGAATCAATAAAGATTTTTAATTATACACATAATTAAAGATATTTCATCTAATTTCTTCAGATAACGCTTAAAAACTTTTAAAATTATATATAACTAAGATAAATAATTACATATAAGTTTATATATAATCTTTTTTAGCCGGGAAATTAACAGTTCTTTATTTTATTTAAGCTATGGCTTCACCTAACTCTGTTAATTTATAAAAGAATGTCAATATGTCACCGCCATCTTGTATCATCTTCCATAGATTCCTAAAAAATCCTTTGGGGGCAGTCTCATTTAGATAAGTTTTCTGACTTTGCTTGCGCTTCTTTTTTTATCATTTTACACTAATTTATAATGCGATTTCTTCAAAAAAAATTTATCTATGTTTATTAATTGACAACTTGACAGTTGGCAGTTATCAGCCATCGGCGCATGAGTCATCTAAAATGGCCGACGATTGCACTGCGAGAATAATAGTGAAGAATTGCTAGGAAGTAAGAATTTGATTAATTTACTAAACCAGTTGGGTCTATCTGAATCGTTAAATATTTTCTGAAAGATGCTAACTGTGGTCCGTTAAATAATAACATTATTTTATATGAAGATATCATTTATTTATAAAAAAAAAACCTTTGAAGTTATACACGAAGGAACAAGTGATAATAGAATGTCATCAATGTTACAGACAAATGAGGTTTCTTTTGTAAGACCATAATCAAGGGTTTATTTATTCATTCATTCCAACCAACATTCCCTCTGAATAAAATTCGCGTTTTTATTTTCAATTTATTAATTTGAAAATTAGTAGAGCCTGGCTGTTGTTAAGTTACTATACTCAAACATGGGCTGGTTCGACTGGGAAAGTACAACCCTCTGACAGACGATCGGTGTGATGTATCTTCAATGTCTAGGTTTCATCAAACTAGTGAGAGAGCCGGATTGCCTTAGTCTTTTCCCACAATTTTCTTTCCCTCTTCCACGATAAAGGTCGCCAATTCATCTCCAACATTGTTAATGTATCAGATGTCCTTGTGCGACAACTACCTTCCATCAGACAGGACCTCTTCTCGCTTGCATATTTGACATAAAAAAAATTTAATAATTGGTAATAGGAATGGCAATAATAATGCAAAATCAATAATAGATAAATAATTGGTACCAACAACCGAGAAGATTATTTTTAATGTGCGTATCAATAAATACTATCAATTTGATAAAGGCTCATATCAAAGACTGAGCACAATATTATACGAGCTGACAAGAGATTTCCCAAGCCATTTCCCTATAATCGTTATTTCGCCGTCTGTAATGAGACATGCGATAGGTGAGTACAAAATTTGGAGCGACGTGTTTAACTTTCATTTATCAAAATACAATTAGAAACATTATATTATGGTCTAATATGAACATTTTCCTAATTTAACTAGAATTTATAAGTATTTTTTTAGTTCAAAAACCATGTCTTAAATAATAAATGCATATTAAGTAGCAATTTATCATTTAAGAATTCTCTCGAGGTTGCATCTGACCAAGTTTGCTTACCCCAAGTTTGTATAAACTGTGTATTATTCAAAAATCGTTGCAAATTATAATATAAATGTAGTTTATTAAATTAGAAACGGGAACGATTACTATTCATTGTGTCGATGCAAACTTTAAGTAACGTATTGATGCCGTAAGTAAAAACGAAAAACTTGTGTTAATTTATAAGGATAGATAAACAGAGGGCATTGTATTGTATCTTGTATTGAGCTATCTTGTTGTCATAAGTTACACCTATTGGATATTTTTTTTAATTTTAAAGGACTGTAACAGCTACTATCCTATTCAAGAGTAATAAATAGCACTTTAACATATATTACTTGCAGTGAATATAGTGCCGATCTTGATTATAACTGTTGGGATGTTCTCATATTAGGAATCCTTTAAATAGTTGGGAGTTAGCGATAAAAAAAAAAGAATTTTAAAACCAACCAGCTTATTAACAAGGAAACTAACTGTGTCCTGTGACGTAAAGCTATATAAACATTCACCAAAATAATTTAACGGCGTTTATAGAAACATCCGCGTCCGAGGACGGACGGTTCCAGAATGATGAAATCGATATAGCAGTGAAGCTAACAACAAAATGGACGCGACGTTGCCTCGCTTTGGCCTAGATCGATCTGAGATGGCCGTCCTACCTCTCGCTCTAACACACGCTTCGAAATGTCATTTTGATTTCATACTTTATAGCGAATAGTACTTCTTTGACGAGTAATAATTATGGTATATCGGAAAAATGCTATTGATTTAATATGTACGGGATATGTTATTTGTGTGTAATGTTTTGGATGATATAAAAAAAAATGTGATAAGCAGTTGAGTACGGTGTCATTACCGCTCTGATATCCACGGACCGTAGACGTGTTCCGAATTCTTCCTCAAATAGGTAAGGTGTTTGAAATGTAAACAACTAAAATAAATCAAATGAAAATGAGATGAAGGACAGCATTTCATATAATAATTATCGAAACAAAATGACTTAAAAGAAGTTTTCGTAATAATTTAATTCTTTACTATCAAAACTATTACGAATGCAAAGTCAAGTAACATTGTGACTATTATATAATTGTAATATTTTTTATTTGAACGTATTAGTCCGTCCCACAGTTTTTTTTTGCTCTTTCTTGAACCAAATTCCCATTTCAATAATACTTGTATGCTATAATGCAACAGTTGTTTTTTATTCGTCCGCCAAAGTCAAGCTAAAACGCTAGTGTAGATAAAGGCTTATATGCCAATCCGCTGTCACTTTCATATTACTCGTTTTGTAACTTCTACCATAGAATTTAAACTTAAAATAGTTTAACAAATAATCAAACAAATCGTTTAACGATTTTTAAAAATTACAAAACAATCTATAATATTATTAAAAGTTTAATATACTTTTATTTATTGTGATACTTAGAGCATTAATAACATATTTCTGAATGTATAATTTTCCTATTACCTTAACAGACAAATTTACTCGATGTCTTTAAAACATTATTATTTGTATTCCTTATTACGTTAATCTATCAATATAAACAACATTTTGGGTGTTTAATGGCAAATAAACCATATCGGATTACTTTATACACAAAACTCCTTGCACGGATGGAATTAAAAATATAATTTTAAAACTTGTACACAACATAAACTATTTCGTTCTATTGTCCATAACTAACTGTTACAAGTGCGACAAAGACAGCTTTACATCTATCTCTTTCTTAACCTTCAGAGCGCCACAGACTCGTACTTTCGCCATTTTCTTTTCAAACGTCACCGCGTGTGTGTCTCTTTGGGATTATGTAGAATATTTCTATGTTTATTAAGTTTATGCTGTTGTTAAACGAGTGTAAAATAAATCCGGGATTTGTTGCATACATCGCCGAATATAAATAGGTAATGTTTAAATATGTATTCTGATTATATTAACGTTATGTTTCAAATGTCATTATTGTCTTTGAAGCGATAGCGTCTGACTTTTAGTTCATAAAAGATAATTAAATATAAATTTTGTTGTTTCTTTTTCATATTGAATAAATATCTACATATAACTAATTCTTGTACGTTTTAAATTAGTATACTTAGATAAATATATAAATTACATATTTCAAACATAATATTTTACTTGTATAATTCTCTATGGACATTTAGGTTGCGATTTTGAAAATTTGTTTGTAATATCTGAAATATGTGTATTTTGATGTTTTTTTTTAATAAAGTATGATTATATGGAAATAAAGTTACTGATAAAGTTATCATTTAAAACATTGTAGTAAATAATTAAATAACATAAAAAGCAAATTAATTTGAATGCATTATTCTTTAAAATATAATAAAAAAAATTTAGACGGTAGTTTGTGTACCGTCGGTTTTACTGAAACCAGCGAAACAAGATATAAAATGTAAACAAATGTGCAAAGGTTCTTTGATAGTAATGAATTATTTCTGTGATTGTATTACTCGTTTATTTTTATTTATTTTGTGAACCAAATGGAACGTGTTATAAAAAAAGGTATTTTCTAAGTCACATTTTTGTCAATACACCTTTTGAGGTGTTTTGACAAAAATGTCGACAAATATATATATATATATATCTACTGTCGACAGCTTTAATTACCACCATCGAATGGAATTTAAAAAGTTATAGAAATTGAATTCAGAAGCCGTCAGATCATTAATAACAAAATCTGCTTTATTTATAAAATTTATCCGCTTTCCTTGGACCTACGATTCGCCCAAGCTAACATACGTTGTAACAAAAATATATACATATTTCGTTTTAACATGACTGTGAAGTATTCATAGGGAATGATTTTGTACATTAACGATCCACATGGATAAAAAAAAAAGATAAGAAAAATTTTAAAAATGAATTCAAAATAAAAGTGTACCTTTAGGACTTTGTTACGTTTCACGTGACAAATTACGTCATACCACTTGTAAGAGACAATTATACAGTTAGAATACATTAAGAGAGCTGGGGATTTTTTTGGGAGTGGCTGCTGGAATGTTTTCCACCTTTTTCCAGAAAGGATTTTTCATTGTATTTTATGTTTGAAGTTTAAACAGAATACAGACCAAGCACTATTAAAAATATAATGTCTGAAATTATCTTGAAATTAAGTTGAAAAGATGAATAGTTGTCATACTATCTGATAGATATTTAAATACTGCACGGAATTTTAAACCTGAAATGTATTTGAGTTAGGTTTAAAA
>DVQP01000555.1:0-21387 GCA_018231745.1 Danaus eresimus
TGTGTGTGTGTGTGTGTACAGTAAACTATATATGTACATAGTTTGAATAGCTTCAACTCCTCTAGTATTGTTAACAATTAGATCGACTAACAAATGCAGTGGTGTCGTTAATCTTAGTGTTGGGGACGCGAGGACGAAATGGTATTTAATCCTTATCGACTGTTACTGACTGCTCTAAATAATGTGGTACATTTCAAAAGATTCTGCGATTTCTATTTCAACTGTTGTAAAAAATTACTTTATACTGAAAAAAGTAAAAAATATTATGAAGCGAACATAGTGATAGAATAAACAAAAATTCAATCATCCATGAATTTTGCAACTCGCAGTGTTTTGCTGATTTTAAACTTACATCAAAACGCTAATGCCTTTGTCTTGAACCGGTGCCTTCGATTCTCAATTCCCGTAGCGCCCTCCCAGCGCCAATGACAAATGATGTTACTGTATTGGTAAAAAATGCCATTGTTATTCTATACCATGACGAAGGCTATACTAATAATATTTTAACGGAATATATATTTTTTATGTCATTAATATTTCTCTTGGCTAATCTTTGAGCGTTCATTTGCTATCGGTTATTGACGTTTTAGTATTCGGTGATACAGTTTACGTTCGGCGGGATTTTTACTGTTGTGGTACAACACTAACTATATCGATGAACTTGTGACATTGCTATTATATTAATTGCGACCGAGTATTAAACATTGCAGTTTTGTTGCTAACAAAATACGATCCAAACAATACTGGGAAGCGATTATTCAATCGTCCGAATACTTTCCCCTTATAATTAGTTTGTAAATTATAGAATGACCATATTGCGGTTGAAAGCATCGCTCTGCAATTTTTATGGGGGCCATGACTCAGTCCGCACTCGTTTGCAACTTTAATGGCATTAATTATACTTTAATGAGGCTGTGCGTAGATTTTATCACCCAAGTATTATAAAGGCGAACGGAAGTTTTCAATTATTTCTCTTTTGTTTAGGGTTGGATTATCCTTACGTGTTGCAAATGTTGCCCGAATATAATGCATTATTGTATTTCCATATACGAATTATAACAGACGTCCCTGTTATATGACTCCGAAATTAATTAATTGTTTTTTCACTATAAGTTTTATGTCTTAACAATTTTGAAATAAATCACGAGATAACATACACCCAACTCCAATGTCGATTTTTAATTTATATTCAATGTGGTGGTCGAAATTTGATTGCGCTTTCATGGAAGGGCAGATGGGGTCTAAATAAATTATTTTTGTCCCATCAATCTGACACGGGGCTCTTAATTACCCCCAGAATGCGGGTTCTAATGTTATAATGTAAAGCTGTTTAAATTAACAAACGTACAATCAATATACTTAATGAAATTTTATATTTTCCGGTGGCAAAAAAAAGACAACAGGGGTATCATATGCCAAGCATTTGATACTTTTTTGCTTGTGGTGCTTAATATCGAAGTGGTGCTGTCAGTACGGTTGAGATAACATAATTTAATTGAGTAATATAATAAATTAATGGAGTCTTATTTATTATTATTATTATAAACAAAATTAAACCTAAATGTTTCATTTTAAATCTTTGAATAAAAGGTGATGTAAATGTACATAGTATTTATTTGATTATTTAAACAACGATTCTAATATCACTATTTTCTTAATTATTTTCTGCTTGAAATTCGGTTTCAATTCATATTAATATATTATTTATGAGTAAATGTTTGTATCGATCGCAGCTAATTATAACCAATAATGTTAGTAGACGTTTGAATGTAGCAAAGCGATACGGGACCATTTCGTATGTATGATCGACCAATTGTTATGAAGTCATTATAATTTACAATAGTAAAGCTACCCGCATGGTGCGCACGCGCAGCCAATATTGGGGTGCTTTATGAACCCGCCAGTAACGGTTTGTGTACGATCAGAAATGACACACTGCCTACTTGTTAATATGCATTATGATTTTATGCGTTAGTTTATTACTTTTATTTTTATGTCTTACGTTTCAATGAGGATTAAGTTGTATAATTATTTCGGTGCCCCCTACATGACTTGGATCTTTCTTTGAATTTACGATCCTAAATATTTTCGAAGCTGTTAAAATATATGCTTGTCATGTTTTACATGTCGAATATTAGTGTTATGCCTTATTAATAATGATTTAATGTATTTTTTTCCACTTCATAAAAGATAAGGATACAATCTTGTTTACAAAAAGATTTTATTTGTTGACAATAGATTTAAGTGATTGTTAGATACATTTGTGTCCAACGTATTTTTTAAATATATAAAAACGGATAAACCGGAAGTGTGTCTGTGTAAACAGAACCTTTCTGCGAAATGTGATGTTGGCGATACAAAAAGGAATATTATTCCACAGTAAACACCACTATGTCGCCAGCCCTAATCGCTAAACAACGATTATAATTTTTTAGCTAATATTTTCCAAACAGTACAAATAAGTTTGTATAAAAAGAACAAAAGAATTGTTAAAAAAAACTATAATTAGATTAGTTTTCCATGAAACACCGTATGTAGCGTGACGGTTTGTCTTCCAAGACATGTGGGTTCATGACCTCCCATTTAAACTATCGTCACGATAACGCTAGCTGGCTACTGATAACACAACTAAATATCAAGTGATTTACAACTGACGAAATCCTTTCGGGTCGTTGACGTGATTATGATAATTTATAGTACGTACTCTGGTTTTCCCATACTAAAGCAGAAGCTATTTCACTTAAATGAAACTTAAAAAAATATATTCAGTCATAGTTTTGTGTTCTTTTTACAATCCTTACTCTGTTTTACTCAATGTCTTTAAAATATATTTCAGATAAAATTAAACTATTACTTAAGTTAATTTTATTAGCGCAATATTCGTCTTGTACGTTATGGCTAATACAAAATTAAGCAAAGTACTACTGTAAAAATTTTACACCAGCTAGTAGCAGTTACTTACAGTTGTTCATGTTTCTTCTTGTTTAAATTATCCAAAGTAACCTCAATATAACTCGGTAACTAAACGGTTTGCTCCATAGCAACTTATTTAACGAATTTTGTAACATTTTCTCCTTTACTTTTTCATATATAGATTTTTAAAATTTTCAGGTAATATAATAACTTTTATATAATTGATATGAAATATTATAATGATGTCATTATTCTTAGTTTTTTGTATTTTTTTATGATATGTCTCATCGATGTTATAGCGGAAGATAGAGCTGTTAGAGATGTATCGAAACAATGTTTGAAATTGTTTATTAATGGCCATAGTTAAATGAAACAATGGATGATAAAACTATGAACATCACAAGGAACTGTAAATCTTAGATCATATACGTGTGTGTACGGTTGTTTGTTATACAATAATTCATGACACGACCGGATACATTTTGGTTTAGTTTATACACTGTCGATAATAACAGAGAGGTATCTGCACATGCAAGCGAAGACGGGTATTAATAAAGAATCACACTCGCGGCTTATAGATTATGTATTAAACTTTTATATATTAAGTACGGGTAAAAATGTGTTACAAAACACGTATTTGTCATATATATATGATAATGATATATAATTTATAAAAAATCTGTTATTCATATAATTTATCTTGTTTCGATGCCTAGCTTCAGTATATGTATTTTTTTATATGTAGCTCGTGATTTATATATATTTATTAGTGAATTCCAATACTTAATGTCCGTCAATCCACATCTCGTCCGGTGTAAACGTGTACTTATTTAATTCGTACGCATATTAAAATAACATTACAGTTATTACGTTGTGAATTTGTAATAGTCTTCCTATTATAAACTTATTTATGTAATGTATGTTATATTCAGAGTTATTCAATGTATGTTATTGTTAAATATTAGTGAATTAACTGTCAGTGGTATTGATGTCGGAGTAACGTATGTATGAAGAGTCAAACGGAATGTGAGCGTCAAATAAAAATATTACTTAATGATGTCGTCTGTCGAAATATAAATGTGCAAAATAATAGTTTTCTTAGATACACTGTTAATATTATGTAATTTTATCAATATTGTATTGAATGGTTTAGAAGCTTGACTAAAAAAATTAAGTTTAAATGAATATAGTTAATTTTTAACTGTTTTATTTATAAGACGTACATTATGTAGTTGTCTCATGATTCAAATGCACTGTAAATGTTGATGATGTCCCGTGTATCTCTATCAGCTGACCGGCGTGTGATCACTGATTCATTCATATGTATACTTTGTGCGGACCACATGTTACAAAATATTTGCAATAATTATTAAACATGTGGTTATTTATAAAAACAGTTTAAAAAAATATATATCATTTTTATCAATCTTATGCAATTATATCGATGAAAGTCAACCAAAAAGTATGAGTTTATTTTTAAGGTGTAATGAATACGAGAAATTTTATATGTTTTGTCAGATTGTAGACGTGATCTAAGCTAATTTGTAATAAAAATAACGTTAAATCCCTCAGACCAAACACAAGTATACTAGCGTCGAGGCGCTGAACGCGAGTCCATGGTAGGGGCAAGGGTCGTAGCCAAAGTGACTTACATTCGCCTTTGAGCTGAGTAAACATACTGATATAAAGATATAAGTACATTGTTTCTTTGTATTTCTGTGTTGTGGGTGTGACATCGAGAGGTCCTGATCTGATCGTATATAAAGTCAGTAAAACATTCAATTATAAAAATACCTAGAACACTGACGGCCGTGATCTGTCTTAATTCAGTTACAAATGATAGTGTTCCATTTGCTGATATTGTGTTTAACTAATAGTAAAATAATATGAGTAAATACAAGTACAATAATAAATGAAATTGTTAACGTCGCTTACTTGAAATGTTTCAACGAATTAGTTAATACAAAGTAATTGTATCTTTGGGATACGTGTTGAAACATTTTTTTATTAACCAGAACTGGATACTTTTTAAAAGTGCAAGTTTAATCTTAAACCTAATTTGGAATTCGTTATTGTCTCAAGAGATCAATAAGACTTCCAAAAAAATTTAATATTAATTCTAAAACAAACATTCCCTCCTGTGACGCAACGCTTTTTCTTTCAAATGAATTATTTATGTACTGAACAACTGAAAATGATCTTATTTGCGTCAGTATAAAGCTGTTTGCACACTACATTCGTATAAATATGGTTTTTGATGTTTCAACTCGCACTTATCGTCTTGAGCAGGACTTTATATATGAATTAATTTACTCTAGTATTTGTGTAATTACTGTTCGTTCTAATACATTATGGTATTTGTGGTTTCAATATAAAATTCAGATAACACGGCCTGGTTTGTTGTGGGTTAGTCTTTATGTTACGAGTGCTCTCAGTGTTGATGTGTTATGTTGATGCATACTATTGACCTTAGCATGGTAATGAGGTACCAGGGAAGATTGTTGCCAAAATTATACTAATCTATATTGTACAAATGATCGACTTTGAGTATATAAGTCTTGTTTTTTGTTTAAAAACTAATACGTTACATTTATATGTAATACATGTGTTCTTAAAGTTAGCAAGTCGTTGGGTCCGTTCGGAGTGCGTCATCTAGTAAATGTTTTGGCCGGTGCTGAGTGACTCAGTTTGACATACGAATGTTGTATGATACGTTATATATTGTAAGAGCCTTTAAAGTTAGTGTATGTCTGTGTATTTTGTAAATTATGATTCCTATAAGAAGTTGTTTCGGAGTTCCTAACGTTTAGAGTTTAACGTATGTTGTCCGTTAAGGAATGGTTTATTTCGGTTCACCTTTGGTGTCGTAATAAACATAACAACTGTTCAATTCATTGAATTTATTGTGTTGTATTATTTTGTTGTTGTTGTATGTTATCTCTAAGTCTGTTGCTCCATAGTGGAGGCACGCCTTGCTGCAAGACAAGCTGCGAACGAGCCAACCGTGTTTATGTTTAATAAACATAATTTATAACATTACAATACTATAACATACAAGTTGATATAACGTAATTTAATTCATTGAAATTTAAAACGTCCTATGATATAACGTAATTCTTGAACATTATTTTGAAAACAACAAAAATAAAAAATTGAACAAAGTACTATCAATTCGTTTGAAACATTTTAATGCCAATTCCAGGCGACAGGTCTTGCCAATTTTCTCTAATTCTAGGAACAGCTAGTTTGTTAAGTCAGCTTGTTTTTTATCCCTCTATAATTAGCGTCGCTCGTGTCCGGATCACGCCCCATTGTTCTGTGTAATATTATAACATTATTATTTTGATTATGACCTTAATTTGAACGGGCGTTTAAGTTAAATATCACTCGTTCGCCTCACAGCTGACTAGTTGCGAAACTGATATTGGAAAGTCTTTTTTAAACTAATATGGTGAACGGCTGGCCTTCCGACACGATTTGCAAAAACTGTCTCCGATCGTGTTCTCGGACGTCTGGATACAAATATTAGAAAAATCTTGTAAAACAGAAACTGAAAAAAATATATAACTATATTTATCTATATATATGAAAAATATTTCGGCCGTCGCAATATTTATTTGAAGTTAATCCGTTTTTTTGTCAAACGTATCGTTGTCACCTGAAAGCTCTCTCGTATTAATTGCATTCATATAACAGAAGTATGAACCGCCGGTGGATTTGTGTCGCTAAAAGTCGTCGGTAGTGTACCGCAGACTTGAAAGTCCCTCCGCATCAGCCGCAATGCAGTTGTGGGCGGCGCCGCTGTGCTGCGAATTTGTTGTTTATGTACCGCCGGTCCCTCATTACTGACATTATATCACTTTACGAAATATACCAAGAATTGATTCCTTCATACTGTTATTTATTTTGTTCGTGTCGTCCGTGTTAAGGAATATTTTGAATCTAATTACCGACACGCAATCTCGTCTCGGCGGCGAATCGGGTCGATGCACTCTGATATGATAAAAGATAAGTTTTTTTTTCTATTTCGGCTAATGGTTACAAGTCGAGTGTTCGATGTCACAAGACTGATATTTGTTTAAATTTGTTATGTGTGTCGTAATTGTAATGTATGTTGCAACGTCAAACTTTAGAGCCGTTATCGTTAAACGCCGGTTTATTTTTGTTTTGTTCAGATTTCCTGAATGTAATCTAATGTGTTTGGTGTATTAAAATGTATTGTTGTTTCAGGAGCCCGGGTTCAGTGGCCGATTACCACCCAAAGATAACAAACGTGAGTATGGAAGTTTCGCCAGTCTTTGAACGTTGCCATGCGGCCCCTTAGCAACAGATTCCTTATAAAGATACCGTACTTATACATATATCACTGTTCGTTGATAACCAATTTCTTATAAATTTTGTGACACCAATAGTAGGACTGACTTAACTCTACTATCAACACACTCGTTTGAGTTCATAGACATGTAATTCTTGACTAATAATATCTACGTTTTTTGTTTTATTTGAAACAATACTTAGATAGGAATAGGATCGCTATGCGAGTCGCGTGTATTTATTTTGATCCGATATAAAATTAATCTTGTATAGTAAAGCACTTGTACGGCTGTATGTAAAACACAGCTCGGTTGGTTAGACATGATTTCTCTTATGCATTCATTCAAAGGCTAACTCATGCTCTAGTAAGCTGTCGGTTTATGTCAAGTCTGTGTCGTTAATGTTATACAGGAGAAGTTAACGCTGTTATAAAATGTTGTTGTAGTCTGTTAAGGACTTGGTTTTATTGTAATATAAATAAGTATTTACATTTCCGCTTATAGTAGAGGATCCTAAGGGAAATTGATCATCATACATCTGTTAGGCGAATTAAAAATATCGAATAAAATGTGTTGCTGAAGAGTATATGGGCAAGGAAATAATTAAAGTGTAATCTTACACTACTAAGATGATTGTACACTTATAACTGTATTAATTAAACCAATAATGATATAAAAAATTAATTCTTTTTATTACAAAGAACAAAATACTGCTTTACAATATCGTGTCCTCAATTTTCGTGTTTCAAGTTTTGATAAAATCCTTATGGACCTTGCAGTTTTAATAAATTCAAATTGTTCAAATGCTTACATTCTTTATATTTTCTCTACAACACGGTCTTTCTCCTCGCCCGTGCTATCCTACGTATTATATACATATCTATAATAAAACGAACGACTAAACTTTATTACTTCGGTACGTATGTTTTTAGCGAAACATTGAGAAGATCATAACTCGAGCTGGCTGTAGACATAGAGGCATATCTTCGAAACGGTCAAGTTTCATAAATATAATTTATTATGTTGTATATATACATGCTAACTGTACCCACGAAGCAAACGAACCCCGGAATAACTATTGTTAAATAATAAAGTAGCTGGTAGTATAAGTTTTTGCCATACAATATAACTCAAAATGAACATTATTGGAACTTTATAGTGGGGTGTAAGTTGTAACAAATAGACGGTGTTTTATTTAACGAGTTTCTGAGATATTGCATTCACATAAACCCTCATAACTTTTCAACCATAAAGCTAATTAAAATTTATATACAGCTATCGTGTTTAATATTAATATTAATACTGGAAATTCGTTAAGCCGGCCGCTCTGCTTTATGATCTGTTTCTATGGACTTTACGAAAAACACATCGGACCATTTATATTAAGGAAACGATTGACAAAATATGTCACTTCTTTCATTTACAACATACGTGTGATACTGTTATTCGAAAATAAACTAATGTTTGTACTTTATTAACACTTTCCCTATATTCCCTGAAACAACTGACAATTCGGTTCATGTTTTTACCCGCCTGTTAATGTATTTACGACACATTTACAACGGATTTATAATGTACCTCTACATTTCACTGATAATCCGTTTCGTTCACTGTTTATACAGCAGACAGAGATAGACAATTTAAACTAATTGTGCCAAAAAAAAAACTAAAATAATGTTGAATAGTTTACTGTTATTCAATAAGGTGCTGGCACTTTAACATGGAAGTTCCTTTTTAAATATTGCCACACTATTTAAAAGATACTATTATATAAATATACAGTAAAATTTTTAGAATTTAAAATCGAAAACGTCCTTACATATATATAAACTATTAATTTATGTCAAAAGACTTAAAGTATATTAAAGCGTTTAACTTCCGTAACGGGTTGTAGAGGGCACCCTGGCAAAATTGTATGTATTGATTTCAATATTCTGATTTTTTTTGGACCGGACTTTAGAAGTAGCGAATGTAATTTTTTGCTATTATCTCGCTGCAATGTGAATCAGATAAAAGATGACATGGTCGTATAGGCCATGTGCTGTGTGATTAGTTCAAGTATATAATAAACATTATTTTACGGAGGAAAAAATAATTACAAGGAAATAAAAGGCGGTTTTATTTCCAACAAACATTTTATTTTCTACTATTTGCGTTAACTGTACTCAATTCAAAATTGAATGGCATTCATCAAAAATTATAGACTAATGCGACTAAGAAAAGAAATGCTGTGAATATTAAGAGTTACTTAAATTTATCTATTTAAAATTATGGTTTAAAGTCAAAAAAAATTGTACATAAATATCACAGATTCATTTAAAAATTAAATGAATACATTACACAGTGTAAGATTCCTTTTCGAAGCTCGTCGAAGATTACACATATTTGATGTAGATTATAAAAAACACTATGATTAATAAGGTTTTTCGTCAAATAACGAGTCTGTAATTGTATTAAAGTGCTAGTTGTTATGTAACGAGCTCCCTAATATTATACAGACGTAGATATTGAACTTTAGTACTGTGTAATAAGACGCAGGGGCTTCGCTGTGTTATTACGAGGAAATTAAATTAAAATACTCTGACAGCTTATTATATCGGTACTATCAAATTTAATATCTAAAGCTTGGTATTAGGATTCGGTTTTGTATAAATCTAAGCCCAATTATAACTATAAGGGCACGTGCACAATAAGTACAAAGCTAATAATATTGGTGTTACTCGACACTAAATATAGCGTTGTTTATAATGTTTTTTTTTTTAATTGATCGGTAAAATTACCACTGTAGCAACTAGACTCCAACACAACAAACAGAAAAAGAATGTTTACATCAAAGCGTACCAATTAAATTTTATTGCTGTAAGTCAAGTAAATATTTTTTTAATGTTAATGTTTTATTGTCCGTACGTATCAGGTTTCACATTTTATATTAATTTCAGTGAATTTTAATCTTGATACGTAAAGGGAACATCGGTTTGGCGCACCTGCGGATATCACGGAATATTTACGATTCTTCTAATAGATATCATTAAATGGATTAACAAAAGGGAGCGATTGTAAAGAAGGTCTGATATTAAAAATACATTGGGACGTGTATCAACGCATGTTTAAGAGATCATTACTATAGGGTGGGTCAGTGAGAGGCCGCTTTACGGTTCACCATCACCTGTCCGATACAAAAGATTACACAAAAAAAATATAACATGCTAACCACAGACTGGAAAGTGCTTGAAGGAAGCCATGTGAGTTGAGTTGTGATCGACGGCGAGTTATCATGTGGATAATGTATGCCTTTTTGTATTTTTTACATTCTATATAACAAGTAACGAGGTCCAAGGAGATGCATATATAAAATATACTGGTAGTGTTGCATCGAGTAAGGTTTTAATCGAGATTAATTGCAATTAAAAATGCTGACTTAATGCAACCGTTATTGAAGCAATAAATCTCAAATGTCTGATCGTATTAAAGGCGAGATTAAATAATTTTTTGTCCTTGTCTAATGGATACAAGGACATTTAAACTGGACGTGCACTAAGAATGGTTGTAGCGAGGAAACGTCGAACAGGTGATGTTAATTATGGTATGAAACAAAAAGACGGTCTTGCACCTTTTAATACCAGCTGCCTTGTAACAGGGAAGTGTCGTTTATGACGCCTCAGATGTTTGTTACACAATGACTAATAGACAATGGATCTTTAAAATCATTGTACAGAAACATAAGGGGATACCACCCCGGCACGGACATCGATTCATGAACCAAACATTATAAAGGATATTCTACACAATGGTGGCATTGTTCTGACTAGAGGGTAGTTGGAGAAATGGACGTGTCTTCTCGGTAACAGATTTCGTTTTTGTTTGGGAATGCTAAATAAATTTTTCTTATCTCAGCAACAATATGATGCCGACAAAGTATAGAAATATATACGAATAATAGACGACCTCCGATTGTTTTTGAAGTGTCGCTATTTATTGTGAAGGTGTATTGATTTTAGACGTATTATTGTGACTCCTAGTCATGAAAGGATGTAACTTGTTCGTCTCTGTTACTTCTTCGTCTATGAATAGATTTTGATTTATTTATTTTTGTATTCAAAAGAATTTCTTGTGATTTTGTTGCAAAGAATTTTGGTAAGAATCGAATGAAGCAATTAGACTCAAGCCAAAGTACACACAACTGTGTGACGTACGTTATACATAGATTTCTTTATTATTTTTTTATATATTCTTACTATTGATATTCCAGAGGTATGTAAAACAAAAACTAAATATATTGAAGTCAGATATTTTTATTACATACTTGTACTTATTAAAGTGTCTTATCTTTGGATATCGGACATTATATAAAAACAAACATACCGATTATAACTAAAAATGAGGTCATCTAGATTTGTAGAAACGTCTAGATTAAGTATCGAATGATTGTGTACTACGAACAAAGTTTACGTTCGCTGTATATCGCTCAAGAATGATAATCGGTGGAATGTCATCACACAGAGATAAGGACACTTATCGTCCAAAGCAAATGAGCATCGATCATATTTGAAGCAGATAAGCTGTGAAGAAAAAACATATTGTTATCATCTCATTGGTGAAATGTTAAAGATTTCTGCCCAACGGTTTGTGAAACCGTTCGGTGACTTAGGTTTATGGTTTTTTTCATTAATTCCCATTCCAAGAATGACGGCGGCTTTTTGGCGCCTAAAATTTTTTTGGTCCACTTTTTTTTTGTTATTCTCCCTGGGGAATTAGACGCGTACGTCGCGGGCCCTTATAAACGTGCAGTTCATCTTCGATTTTATCATTATCTTCACAAAGATCATTATCTTATAATCATGGATTATGTACAATTAACGGAGACGAAAATGATAATTGTTATATAACAGACACAAATATTTCTACGTATTTTTGCACATTCTCTTAATTAAATCGGAATCATTATTACCCTTGTCATAATTATTTCTCTGCTCTCGTTAAGCTTGTCCAAGTCCAACCTTCAAGATCTGAGGGCTGGAATGCGTTGTGAAATTGTAAAATTGCCGAAAGTGCGTGAGTTAATTATGGTTACAAGTGCGAATAAAAAGTTGAATGGCAGGTTCAGGGAACAGTGCCTCGGTCGGCGCTTTTTTAAATGTATTTTTTTTTTACTTGTTTGGTTTTCGATTGGATGGTTAATGATGGATGATGGCCTAGAGGGAATCGGATTTGAAGTGTTTGTGATGTGTTAATTATTATTTTTATAATAATCACCTACATACCTGCGAATCAACGTGTTCGAGATAATTGTATATTTATAATGCAATTTCTTTAATGAGTGACCGCTAAAGGATCGAAGCCTTTAATTTGTTTCATTTTAAACTGTTAGATAAATTATCGTTTTTAATGTTGCCCAGGTCAGTTGTCGGTATAAAGCAGGAACTGTTGTTACAACTCTCGAGGGCGAAAGATACATACATCAACTAATAACAAAACTTGTTCAGAAATAGCTGTCGTATGTAAAATAGACCGGAGGTCAATTGAATTTGATTGATATGTACATTGTACATGTTATAATTGTTTAATGACCGCTTACAGGTTAATACATTTTATATGTATAATGTCCTTAATACCTAATTATGTGGATAACATAATCTGCGTTAAGATCAGCCTAGACAACCGTACGGTTCGATGGCACGAAACGTGATCGCTGCCAACATAACAGACATATAATTTGGTTAATTTAGTACCAGGCCGATGTTTAGACTTTAGACGGTCACACGGCGGACCCTGAATCGTCTGAATAATGTAACCCCGGCCACCTTGACCCGCCGGGAGATACAGACATACACAAACACACACAGACACACACACATCACAGACGAGACGGGTAACGACCGACCTTCACATTGAATGTCATTTATATTGAAATAGTAATGTGAATTCGGTTGAACATCGTGATGTGATCTCCAGATGAAGATTTAATATCCCTCGTGGAATGATTTGCTTAATCAGATCTGTGAATGTTTTTGATAATATTCAATAATGAACGTTCGGTGACAGATCACAGTACCATGGGCTTTAAGATATGATTTTTATAACCTGCTAGAATGTATTGCATTTTTTAAGACAATGTGATAACCTTATATGCTGTATTTGTTGTAGGAGAAGCATAGAAACTATTGATCGTTGTTCACAAAGGATAAGTATATATAGCATACAGTAAGGCGATGGAAGATTTTATTTTTAACTTTGAAAATGTCTATTTCTCGTGTTTCTGCTGCAGAGCTCGTTTGACCGTCCATAAATCCTCACCATATTTGACAAGTGTCCCAGACGAGAGCTTTGAGATCTCGTGACGACACAAATAGGACGTTTAACTTTCCTCACTCACACCGCCTTAAACGTCTTCACGATTAACGTCATAGTCTTCGTATTTATTTTAAAGTGTTTTTTTATGTATACTAAACTGTGATTCATGAACGTGGTTATTTTCTAATCAAAAAGTTTATATCACATGTTATATTTTCTTTTACATCTAAACGCTTGTATGAATTATTTAACAATTTCATTTCTCAGAAAACCAAGTTAAAGATAGTATTAATGGAAAAAAAAACTACAGCTCTCGAAAGACTCTCGAGTAAAACGGTTTTATCTTTTCAACGGATCGTAGAATGTGGAATTAATAGCATTAGTAGTTGCTCGGTTAACTACATACTAGTTGTGGTCTATACCCGCGTCTACAATAGCGTATTTAATAACATGTAAATAAAAAACTCCACAACTGTCATTTACATTCCTTTGTCATGGTTAGTTATTTGAAAAATGGCTAAGAAAATTCTGTGAAAATATATATTCAGTTTACTAATTAATTCTTTCGGTGTAACATGAAGTCATGCTGGTTATTTTTTTTTTGTCAGGGCATGTCTAAATCTGTCCGGGGCGGCGCTATTCCTGGACGATTCGTCTTCCTCTTGCGTAATGAAGACAATTGCCGCTCCTGGGATTGTATCATTCAATTTGTATAAGCATACTGACGGTTTTCTCTGACGAATTGTATGAAGTTTTTTTTTTTATTATTATTTTTGTAATTCAATTTCGCTTTATCTTATACCGTTGACTGAATTTATTACGCAAGTCAAATACAACTATAGCGGATGTTGATAAAGTATTTTTATACAGTTTAAAAAGCGAATACATCGAAGAATGAGACATAGGTTTAATCAGAGTACTTTAATGAGAAAATATATAAATTAAGTTTGATGTTGTCGTTGCATCCTTTATCAATTTGCTATATATTTAGTGGTTTGATGTGATGTCCTGGTAACGAGCCGATGATCAAAACTAACAAGTGACATGGTTTGCCGTAATATGATGAGAGGTATTCGTCACTATCGTAGAGCTATTAATAACTACGTACAGATAATACATTTAATGATGCAATCGTCTTGCGTGTTTTCTCAACAGATATCCAATGTTAATGACAAACTTCGGTATCAAAATCCAATATTTCATTGCCCAGTTTTGTGACATGAGTAGTACATAATTTTGCCGTTAAAATTACCATAACGTATGCTATTAATATAAATTAATATTACACATAAAGGTTACAATGACACGTGTAAGTTGTAATAATTATGACGCCCTTCCTCTTGTGGATGTCATCTTTGCTGTGATATCGTCGACAGTCAGGGCGCTGGAGCCAAGTAAGATTATCGAATGTTATGTTTTTTATAAACATTCATAGTAACGTAGTAAGGGTGTCGACCCGGGAACCAATTCACTTCACGGTTCGAGCCCAGGCACGTGTTATAAATGCCGTGAAACTCATACATAGTATATTTCTCCGCTAAGATGACTCCGTTAGCTGGGATCCATAAATGGCGGTGATGCAGCTGGCGCCACTCCGACTAAGCATCTTTTTATAACTATGCTAATACTATATAATTACAGTTTCTATAGCTTTTGAGAAAGTTATTGATTGTAACTTTTATGTCCATATGATTATATTATTGATGTAAACAAATGAAAAAACAGGTTGTATTATTTGACCTTTAGCGTGCGTTACGTACGCTACGATGAGCAGATGGAGAAATAGCAAAAACATATTCGCATTTTATATCTGCCGTGCATAGAACCAGCTGTTCTTTATTTCAAATCTCAATCAAGATTTGTTTTCAGTGACGCCGTTGTTGTTAGTTGTTCTGTTTATGTTTTTAGGAAAATTGGTTTATTTTTTAGTAACCTATGTTTTAAGCAGATATTAATGAGAGGATGTAAAGGTCTTTCTAAGTTTTTGTCTCAAAATCACCTGAACCGTAACCATTCTAGCTAGCGGCGGCCATATTGCGCACGCGCCGCGCCGCGCCGGTGAGCGCTTGCTAATTAAAACATGCCCTTACAACGTTTCATTATAGCGCCGACGCGTTTTTGCAATGCGATGATTTTTTTTCTATATAATAGTCTCGAAATGGATGCATACCATTTTAATAGTCCCGATATGGTTCGACAATATTCAAAATACCTAGTAGTCGTGAAGTCGGTGTACTATTAGACTCGATCAGGGATTACATCACTACAATGTTTAACATTCAAAGAGTCTTCAAAATGTACATATGCTATTGTTTTGACATAATCCCAAATTGCATTACGACATATATATTTTTTAATGTTACTTAATCTGAGTTCAACAGAAAATGAATGTTATATAATAATATGCAAAGGTTTGTTATCAATAAATAAAAAATATGCATGTAAAAAACTTGTTTCATCCAAAATTATTTAATTCTTTATACAAAAATTAGCATAAAATACGAATGTCAATGGTTTTTTAAAATGTAAAAGTTTTTATTATCAATAAAAAAAAATGATTGAACTTCACGGATCACAATTAGGCTGTAAATGGTATCGTTTAATCAGAGCCTGGGACCACCCCGGGCCCACGTCGGATGTCGGCTGATCGGAAAACTCAAATATCCGAAAGCCTAATCTTTGACATTAGCATCACAGATGTGTCGCGGGTAAATGAAACAAACTTTTGGGCCAATCGGATCCTCGATGCCTCCCCGTGCATTGAACCCACGTACACTAGATACAAAAACTTTATTTGCATTAATTGAAGTGTTATGTTAATGTGATAAAAATATTTTTCATATCGATCATCGGTTCTTATTGGACCAGATGTGATTAGTTCTAAATTATAAGTTAACTATATGATACCAATATTTAGAAACTTCTGTATGTTTCATATCAGACGAGTATTATTATAACCGAGGCTGTTTTATGTACCCTTCCTATAAACTATTCATTAAAGATTTCTTTATTTACAAAGAATTAAAAACTAATAATTGGAAATTTGTGTTTATTATTGTGTATGTATTTTTATATATACTCAATGTACTCAGAACATTTTTATTATATATTTCCATAAGTACCGTCCTTATTCGTTTCGGTTTAAAGTTATTCGAAATATTTCCGTTTGTGATTAATATAAGGAAAGTCTGAATGTTACTCCGCTCTCAGTGGACAGAGCTTTGAGATCGTCTAGAGATATCACTAATAATATAATTCAAAATTTTCTTTGATGTTAATTAATTGTATTGTGAAATAATTTTCTAGGTATATATCAGTATTATAATCAGATAAGTAATATAAAACCCTATTCGTAATTTCTGTTATGTTCTTTAAGAGTTAAGTTTTTTTCAAAGAGCTGATCGTTTCCTAGGCAGAGTGTTCCAACGATGTCATCCCTGGCAACGTTGTTACTGAGTGACGGCTCGCGGATAATAGGGCCGCTTGTCATCGGGTACGCTATTGCCGGGCTATGTTTGTTACTGTACCTGTTTCTATATAAACTATTACTTCAAAATCATTCAATAGTTTAATATAAATCATTTATTTGACATACGGTTTGTCATTTATTTCACATCTCATAGAGGTAACGAATACCTCCTATGCAAAGCATTCACTTTTCGTCATGTCAGCTGTGATCAGACCACTTTTGGAACTAGACCTCAACTTTGTTTTTCCATACTATCAAACAACTTATACTATATGAGAGAATAATATATTAGTCATAATAATTCATAATTCGTCGTGATGTCAAAGGAAGTCCACATCCTAATAAATTACACCATAGTTATCCACGCATACAAATTTATGATAAGTTACTAAGATACGTTCTCGGTATTTGAAGTAAACGATCTGTGGTATGTGATGTGCGTAGTTATCACCATAGTTTATGGTGTACGTACGTGGGTTGACACAGCCGGTCAAGGGCGAGCCGTCTCTCCAAGGTCGTCATTTTGACCGAGCTCTGAATTTCGTAAAGAATCCACTACATAACAAACGGAATTGCTAGTATATAAAACCTGGCATAAACGTCTGTGAGACGTTTGCGTTAGGTTTATTTTCGCGTGTTTAAATATTTTGTCGGTAAGCCGTTTCATGCCTGGAGCTCTGTATTAGATACGACTCGAGAATGCTAAGGCTTAGCGGACGTTGCCATTTTGTGGAGGTTTTTTTGTGTTCGTTCCATCGCTATACATAGGTACAGCTTATTAACGCTCCTCGGTATACATGTGGATCTAAACAAGGAAAAATTTTACCGATTAGCGACATTTTATTTTTATTAAATTAGGAACCGATGTCATGCTTCTGCGTTTTTGTTAATCGTATCGTTTTATTAATTTTATTTAGTGAAACTCGTCATCTATATACATTATCATATCTCAAACTTTTTTTGTTATAACTTATTGCTTTTGCCTCCTTGAAGTATAAAAGTGAATAAAAATATTCAACATAACAAACACACGCGCAACATAACTAAAGTTATGAGCTATATGGCTGATCGAATTGTATTTATTGAACTTTTACAAATGATTTCCAAGTAAAAGTAGTTCTAATCTAAAAGTAACTAATGTTCTTGATGTCTTCTGCACACGGTTATGTTGTCAAACAACAGACCAGTAACAGAAGTAATTGACACTACAAATATTTACGGTAAAAGATTCAAATCTAAAACGATACCAGTGCTTAAGCAGATTATTCTCACGTTAATGGTTAACCGAAAAAAAAGGTATTCTTTTAATTCGAAGTAATTTTATTAACCGTTACAGCTTATGATGCAAATTCATATTAATTTATATCAGAACACATTTCTGGAGAGGTGAAAGAGTTAATAAATCTTCTATAAATATGAACAGCTAAATTATATCTGAAGCTCTTGGTGTGTAAGTTTTGTCATAACAAAGTCAATAAGGATGTTACTGTTTTGCATGCATGAAAGAATCTTCCTGGCATTGGTCCAAACCATCACCTTGGAGAGTCGGTGAAATTAGCAAAGGACGAACTTTATGCACTATCAGAATTAACATTGTATGACTCTTATTACAAGGGTGTAAAGCTTATTACGCATCGTAATAAATCATAAAAACGTGGAGTAATCCGAAACGTATGATGTTAAAACAATAATAAACAAAACGATAATTTTATCTCCACCGCATCCTTGGCAATGGACTTATTTATCTTAGAGGTGCTCCTTACTGATTTCTTCGGGTTTTCAGTTTGCGGTAACAGCGTAGCTTTAGCTTTCTTTGACGAACCGGTATTCACACAGTATGTTAGTCTGCTCTTATTTAAAGAGATGATGACATAATGAAAAAAATTATAAACATGCAAACAGACCATACAACTTTCACATATGAACTGTAAGGCGGTTATAATACATTTATTGAAATATAATCATTATTTTCAATTACATAAGATAACTATTCATATGATAGAATATTGTCATAGACACGAAAATAACGTTTCCCCTTTTCTTATAACATTTTTCTTATTATACAGTACTCATTTGAATATTTAAATAATGTTAATTTACTATACACCTATACTCGTAGTGTTAGTTTTTTGTTGACAAACTTCTGAAACAGTTCAGCTGGGATTATCTCACGATGAGCGTTTGTTCATCTCATCTCATCACAGTGTAATACGTGTATAATTTTTTATTGATGTTAAAAACTATCAGTCATTGACCCAGCAGATTTCTTTAGTCTTGGCTGCAACACAGGAAACGTTGGCAAACCTTCTTCATTACTTACAAAAATATCAGATGAATATTTTTAAATTGCCAAATTTAATCACACTAAGCCGTCAGTCTGAATCATTGCCAAGGACATGCTTTGAACCGAGTGCCTATTGATATAATTATTAATGCGCAGCGGCATTTAAGCATTGCGAGTTGAACTTCCGATATCAACTTAACTCGGAGCTTCTTTTCTCCATTTATTCGGATGTCTCGAAAGTTTTCGTTGAGAGAAAAAAATTCTTTCAATACACTTATGAATAAGTTGTACGAGCTTCCATATATGTATATTTAAATCTGTTTGAAGGTCGAAAGTGTTATAAGAACGATGAAAGGACGGTGATTTTTTGTATGTGAATATTTTAATAAAATCTCCGATTCTACTTTCACGGACGGGATTTTTCTTAAAAACTTTTTAAGGTTTATCTAATTATGAACATGCTAATGGACGTAAATTTTTATAGTTAAGTGTATAATAAATCATGGAGTTTGTGTTAAAATGAAAATAATATATTTTCTGTATGATATTTCCTTCGAAAATTGTTATAAATATTAGATTCATGCACTATAATAAAATGGTTTCACAGCTGGAGCGAATTGCTTCGCCTTCTTACTTTGATAGCTCGTCGCGACAACGGAATACAAATAAAAAATTTGCTGCTCGCTTTCAGAATATTTACCAACGGCAGGTTCCGGGTTCGATAGCCCCTATGGTCTAGATATCAGATGACTAAACACTCATCTACACAGCCTTCGTCCTACAGCCAGGAAACCGCAAATCAAACTCCCCTCCAGATTTGACATTCTTTCTCATGGTATACCGCAAGTAGAAACAGACTGTCTATTAAACATGTAATTCGTATATATTTCATACATAACCAGACGTCTACTGTACGTAGTGTCGTGAACTGTTCTCGTTAATAGTCGTCTACAATCGCCATACCATCTCGGTCGTTAATAATTGCATTGTTTCTTTTTCCATCCGTTCTTCTATAATAATAGTTTTTTCCACCTGCCGTGTCTAAAGCGTGTGTAGTGTAGTATAGGGTGTATGTATGAGTATTGTGCCGGCTGTCCATTCCAGAGGCACGTGTCCTACAAGTTCAAGGGCGACTGCCGGACGTTGCTCTTAAGTTTTTGCTCGGTTCGCGTCTCCGATGGTGGGTGAACGACGCTAGACGCTTTCTTTGGACGGTACTAATGTTGGAAACCTTTTATCTCACTGTACTGTCTGTTGTGTTATTGTTTCTTTTTTTTATATTTTCGTTATTTTTTTCTCTCTAGCTTGCTTTCGACCGTCTTTCCGTTAGAATAGATCGCTAGGATTATGAAGATTAATTATCATGTGCTTTGTGTATTTTAATTATATATTTATTTTAGATTATAGCCTGCGCATTTGAAGAGTATGATCCCATAATGTGAGAAGTTGACTATTGTTTATTTTGTTTTTGCAATTACAACATGTATTCTCATCAGCTGCCATGTATCCAGTGATGTTTTATACCTCTTAGATGGTTGTATGATAAAGCTAGTGCAATTTAGAGTTTATCATCGCTGCATCATTTATCTTGCGCAGGACACGCTCCGGCCGATGTTCTCGTTATATTTTTTTTGCAATTGAACAATAAAAGTGAATCGAAATCATAAGTAGTATTTTAAATCACCGGCCATCAGGGTTATAACTTATAACCATCCGACGTAACCTTTCAGAGTTTGATCATTCACAGGGACAATTTGTCATTTTCGCTCCCATGGATTCATGAAGGATATTAGCGGCTGTTGTCTGTTGAACAGAGTTTTTAACACAACGGAGCATTGTATCAGGTTGTTTACTTTTAATAGATGTTTAGCGTTTCACGCTTTTATAGATTACAAGATTTATGACTCTAACAATACTGTTACGGTCTAACGGTTGTTGATTTATGTATCATTGTAGAGGGTTGCGGTTTTAAATGATCTTTTTATTCAAATTCGTATGTTGTATTATTTCTTTATGATGCGAATAATATAATACATTGTTTTTTTTTTGTTCGTGTTTTAAATAGATTAACATGCTAGTTAACTAATAAATTACTAACTATTACGTATCAGGTATAA
>DVQP01000556.1:0-21385 GCA_018231745.1 Danaus eresimus
TATAATACAGTTTTTAAAATAAGGTGATCCCAATCCATGCATATATATTTATTTCCAAAGTAAAATAGTAAACTAAAAATTGTTTGTTTTTTTCTTTAATCTTCCCTCTATGTATCATTCTGCAAACGTAAGAACGCTCCCTTGTTAACGAATCTCGTTTTTATGGCCTTAATATTGGTTGTGTTAATAATTAAGTTTTAAAGTTAGCCAACCTAGAAAACGGGGTTCATATTTTTTCGTAAAGAAGTTGTTTAATGTAATGTAACCGTCATGAATAAAATCCTCGTTTGGTGTTTCATATTAAATCATTTATTTTTTACAATTATCAAAAATATTTAAACTTAACAATGAATAGCATAAATAGAAAAATAGCATTATATTAGCATTTCTTGAAAATCAGGATTACTTCTAGGATCGGTTTCTACCTTACTAATTTTTTTTACATTTTCTTCATTTTGATTCGACACTTCAGTAATCGTAGATAAGTTGGGCACAGCACAAGTTATAGGAAATATCTGCTCCAGATTTGACGCACATCCTATAGCTTGTGTTGGATCATGGTTAGTGTCGAATACATTAGAGCTGGTCGTTTCATCATCTGAGAAAAGGTACCAGCGAGTGCTTTGTGTCTTCTTATTAGATTTTATGACTTTATCTTCTGAAAATTCAGATAAATCTTCTGTTATGATACTATTACCGCTCAGCGGTGTATGAAATGTCGTAGCACTTTCAATTTTCTCTGAAAACACAAAAATAATATATATAATACAATGGTCTTACATATTACAAGTGTAAAATATTAAAATACCTTTTCCAAGCTCGGATCCATCATGAGCGTCGTGTGAAAACAAATTATACTGTAAGCCATTAGAATCATCACTATTCTTAGTAGAATTGTTGTCGGATTGTTTGGAATCTATAGATACGAGTGATTCAGCTTTCTCAACGAACTGTACACTCTCTCCCATGCAGTCGTGAGCATCGAGGCAAGTCTCGGAGTGATTGTGAATTAAATCTATGGTATCATTAAAACACTGAAGGAATACTCCTGATTCTGAATCTAAATTTGCTTCGTTAGCATTTGAAGGGTCATTATCAGATGAGCTTTTTCGTATCGCTTTAGAAGATTTTGGCTTTGTTATTTTGACTTTAATGATATCTTTCTTCAATCTATTTTGAATATTTCCGCTATCTATTATTTGGGAAATGTCCATGTTTATGTCATTTTCAACATTTTGCACGACTGCCGGACACGACTTTCTGCTGTATGAACAACTTTCTGTGTGTTCTTCAATACAGGGCTCGTTATTGAGCAGATGTAACCTACGAGAGCTTTTACGTTTTCGTGGTGTAGAACTCCGTTTTTGTGTTTTTTTCTTTTTGTTTTCTTTATTGTCCATATTAACATTATCAATATTATTGTTAAGATCAACTTCCTTATTAATTTTCATGTTTTTCTTAGTGCTTTCTAACATTAAGTCCTTCAGTTTATTGTTAATGGAATCCGTTAATGTAGGGTCTTGTATTTGAACTGTGCTTATTTTATGTATGATAGTCTCAGACACCGGCGTGTGTTTAACGTTACTCAAGTTATAGTGATATTCCAGTCCGTTTCGTCCACTCGTCTCTATGGCACATTCTCGTTCCATGAGAGGCATGGAAACATCTGGTTCAGTTTTTATGTAATTGTTTAGAATGATTTGTTCATTAATTTGCATGTCAACATTAAGGGGAAAGTCATCGCTAACGGGAAAGTCGTCAGCGCTGCTTAGTAAATCTTTGCTAATGGACATATTTTCTACAATGGACAGTACTGGAGATGTTGGCAAGGAAACATTACTTGTACTGTATTCCTCTGCTTGCTTTTTATAATTCTCTTCTATCCTGTTACCGCTTTGAGACTCTACATTACTAGCAATAATGCCTCCGTATGTCTGCGCGTTTATATCTATTTGTTCGGTTAAATTGGGACTTTCGGGAATTTTCTCCAAATTTAATTTCGTCCGATTCTGTGTCAAATTTTTACCCATCAAAAGGCGGTACGACTCCGAACTGTATGCTTCGGAACTTATAGTAGAATTTTGGAAGGTCATTGTCTTTATGCGTTGATCTTGATAGGAACTGCTCGATTCGCTAGTAATGTCGTCTGTTAACAGCGGATGTGAGTTTGTTCTGTACCTGTGTATATTTTTCCCTCTACTCGAGACCATGGTATGGTTAATTCTTTTCTTTCTTCTAAGTAACATTCTCAATGGACTCTCGTCCGAGTCTTGGTAACCTTGAGTGCTATCTATTGACCACATCGATCGACTCTCTGGTGAAGAATGTACTTTATATTCTGGGATCAAGCTGTTAGGAATAAATAAGGTTATGCGGAATCATAGACATGCGGTAGTGCAGAAGCTAAAGCGCGTAGCAGCAATTCAAGCGGCAGCAATGGAAGCAGGTATATGAAGTAGCTAAAACGAATCTCATACAAAAAAACTTCATGTAAATAAAAGACAAATCACTTTAAAATGTATATTTGTATCACCTGCTCCCATTAAAACAATGGAATTGTGATCTTTAGCTCCTTTAACTACTTTTTAATAATAGTAATTCTCATTTTAATTCACACGTATAATCAAAATAATGATTGGTGTATACAAAACTAAAATTATTCAGTTAAAAACTATGGATAAAATTATTTTGTATGTTACACTGAACTACCTTAAATCACCACACCTTAATTTATCCTACATATTAAATAATAAAATAAATGTTATGATTTCATTTCATTTTATTATTCTAAGTTTTTATCATCAAACTCAGTGTAACTTTAAAATACAATCTTACTTCTGTACATAAAAATTTTCGATTTAAAAAAAAGACATTTCAATTTAAATATCATCACGGAATGATTTTTTTTAAATACTATGTTAAACGTTTTAATTTGATTGTACTTCTATAATCTATCTGGCAGCCCAGCCAGTTGCGCTACCGAGAATTGAAATGGAAGCCAGGGTTTTAAGACAGTAGCATATCTGGTAATGCTTCCTTATACAGAATTCTACTCACTATCTAACTTTTGTTTTATTATTTTTCGATGCTTTAGTCTTTCTACTCGGCGGCGGAGACGGGAACTTGTATCGTGTTTTCTCCGTAGATTCGTTTAATTTTGGACTTTTAATTTCCTTGGACTTTCTTGATAGAGACTGTCTCGTCCTCGTCTCCTTTGGAGGTTCTGCAAATAATTCTATATTAGTCATAGACAGCGTTTCTACGTATACTTAATCATTTAAATATACCATTTGAACTTTTTTTTGGTGATCTTGTTTTCCTTGCTTCCGAAGCCTTCTTGTGTGTTTCCGGTTCCCTGTCTTTAGAATTTCCGTTGGTTTCCGGTTTTTGTTGATCCTCCTTTATAACTTCCGGGTTGAGTTTAAGTTTCTTATTCGGACTAGCGGGGGCGCTGGCGTTAGCGGAAGACTTTCTAGGTCTTCCGCGTCTGAAATAATCATAATACATTCAAAACGAGAAAGCAAGTACAATTACTTATAATAATATATTTTAAATTATATATTGTAACTATAGTTTAGAGGTAAACAAACCGTTTCGTGACATTTTCCTCTGGTTGTGATGATTTCGTTTTAATGAACGATTCCTCTTTATCTCTTTCCTCTATTTCTTTAAAAATTTTGTTTTCTATTTGGTTTACTTTCTCCTTCACTTCTAAAATACATATAATAATTCATTAATTAATATTTTTTTGTATTTCAGAATGTAAATATATTTACCATCTTCAACATCCATAGGAATGACCGGCGTCGACAGTCCGCTGACGTCTTGGATGTGTTTCCTGGTACTCTCTGTAGCGTCAGTTTTAGCTGCGGCTTGTTTCGTGTTCTCTCTGCTTTCAGTCTCTACTCTCTCTCTAGTCTCAGCCGCCGAGTCGTTTTTGTCCTCCTTCATAACATTGCCTTTCGGTTCATTAGACTCTTTTTGTAGTAACCGCATAACTTGCGACAAAATTGGATTTACATGGGACCAATGACCTTCCAATTGGACTTCCTAAAATGTACATTTTTTTAAAGTTAATTAAGCTATTAATAACATAGGTTTTTTGGTTTTGATTTTTTTCAAGTGAAGTGAATTTTAATTTTTTTTCCTAATACATTTTCTTCATCGCTGATTATTTAAGATTAATGCAGTTATTCATGGATTTTTTAAAAATATGTTTTATTCCACAAGAACTAATCTATGTAATTATGGTTGTAGGAGAGCTGGTTTGAGTTCGTATTAGATTTTTGTGTCATTAATCTCTTTTTACATTAATTACAATTTAAAAAATACAACTTTTCTTTGATGAAGTTAATACATTTCTTTATTCTAATGAAGAGATTTCTACTGTTTTATTTCTTAAATATTTAACTTTTTTATAATTAAATTAATTTTATTTAAACGTAAATGTTTGTCGTTTTTTAACATTAAGCTATATTAATAAAGGTTGGAATGGCCGAGATATCTATGTGTAAGATTCCCATACCTATACTATATGTGGGTTCCTCTTATAATCTAACATTTCACATTACCATTTGTCTTAGCTCCAAGGACCGCGACCTACTCTAACTAACTGTGAACTATTTAACACCGAAAACATATAAAAATTAGTAAAAAAACCCTCACCTCATTATTCTTAGTAAATTTAATCTTAACAGTTTTCTCTTCGGTGTCATTCTTATTCTGCGCCGCTGGAGATTGTAATGACTTTTTATCTGAAATTAGTTTATACCATTAAATATTATATCTACTGTGATGAATATAAGGAAATTATTTATAAGGAAATTATTTACCTTGTATCGCATTCTGTACTTCTGGTTGATTCGCAATGCTAATTCTATTTCTGTAATGTTGGTCATAAAATGTTATTAGTATACAAGTAATACAAGTGCATATTATATTTCTATGTTAGATATACTCAAGTGTTGATGGTTACTTACTCAGTGTTCAGAGCGGGCACTTGACCGACAACACTTTCTCTCTTATCTTTTATCTGTTTCAACAATCTAAAAAATTATATATTTTCATTATAAATAATTCATGTAACTATTCACTTTGTTGTATGTATAAACTAAAAACTATATACTTAGTCAATTCATCAGCTTTTTTTTTCTCCTCCACATATTTCAGCTTCCAAAATGATTCTTCATGGTCTACTTCTTCTGAAAGAATAAATATGCATATAATTATAAAAATCATCTCTAAATACATTTTCATACAATTCTACGGCGGTAAAATTGTATTGTGTGATTTGTACCCAATTTATTTTTAATAAATATTTATATAAACCTTACACTATGTAATTCTGTTTTCAATATTAAAGCAATGTTCAGATAGTACTCACAGCAAAAATATCCTAATCATAGATCCATTAATACATTTTATATCATTTATTAGAAAATCAATTCAAATGAATACAATGAATACAATAGCTTCATATATTTAAAATATTCCTTACCTTCGGGTGTGTACGTGACATAGTTTTTTATAATTTTCCCGTCTTTAACAACTGGATAAATCTTTTTACCATACATTACAAACAGGCCTCCCTCTTCTTCTAAGGACAGAATGCGGGCCGACTTGGGTTTTCTATACACAATGCAACACTTTTAGTAATTTTGCATATAACATATAAGTTTAATGTAAAATGAAATTAATAAATTAGATTATTAATTTAATATTTTTAATATGTTTATTGAGATACAAATATATGTAATTAGTGATATATTAACTTACAAATACTTCCGCGTCTGTCTGTTCTTACGACCTCGTGGGGGTGAAATAAATTCGGAGCTTGTGTCTGAAGTCCACTCGCTAGAACCAGAGCTAATACGACTGCAAGTAACACATTTAATATTATGAATATAATTAAAAATACTTTTTTTTTTAAACATTTACGTTTAGATTGAATCCAATATTTCAAAATAGATTTGATTTTTTTTAGTAAAGTTGAATAAGTATGTTCATCTAATTTAGCAGACAACAGTCAAAGCTGCCATGAATACCTCTGAAAGTCATTCTTAATTGCAGATATGTGTATTTATATCTTAGAAAAATACTTCACTGATTTATCTGCAAGAGGAATGTAACAGATAGTGTTCAATAACAGGAAACTTATTAAACATCAATTTTATCTAAACTTAAACACTTAATAAATAACTTATTCTATATACTTATTGTTAATTTTTTTTCTAAATAACTCACTGTGCTTTGTGACTTGTGGAATGCTTCCGGTAGCTCACTGTTCTTTTTGATTTTTTATGCACAGCACCTATAAAAAATAAATAATTATTGTTTAAAGAATAAGAGAAGTATGATAATGGTTTTAATTTGATAAAAGCCCACAATTAAAAGGAATCAAAACCGTAACTCATGTGTGTAATATCCGAGCCCAAATTATTTGCATGCAGCACCCGTTGGGTCTTGACTTACCGCGGGAATATCCAAAAACATCAGCCATAACTTTCTCTCTCGTCTTTGTAACAACTTTCTTGCCCTTCTTCGGAGGTGTAAACTCGTTTCTTGAACTATCACTTGCTGAATCTGAATGAGACTGAAGTATCACAATATCATTCAGCAATTTTGACTCTTTAATACTTTTTGATTCTGTTTTTTTCGTATTTTTTTCGTTCAGACTTTCTCTACTTTGTCTGTACAATAGCTCCTTCTCGTAAACACTGACGCTTTTAAGACAAGGATTGTCAATCTCTGGGGCCATTTCAACATCTTGTACCTTTTCAGTTGCATTACCAGTTGTTTGTTTGTTGTTTGTGTTTTCGTCTTTCTCCTCAACTACTGCAGCCAATCCGTTATTTACAGATTCATTTTTCTCGTCCAATTGATTAAGTTTCTTCTCAATGATTTTAGGATTTAATTTCTTCTTGTCTTTACTTTTAGTGACAGCATCAGAATCTGATATTGATTGCTTGGGTAAACTCAAGTGACTTTTCTTAACACCCTTTCTCTGTGCGTTTTCCTGTGAACTTGCCCTTTTTCTGTTATTTTTATTTTCATACTGATTTGTTGATAAGTTTTGATCTTTCTTTGGAGAATCATCTTTTTTCTTTTGAAATGCTTCCTGATTATTAGGTATAGATTCAGTAATTGTTGTACTGTTTTGTGTTACATCAGATTTCCTTTGGTTATTCTCATTTGAAGCCTTAGAGTCTGATGCATCTTCTTCATGTTTTTTGTCGGCAATATGATTATCAGCTAATATGTCTGTGGACTGATCTTTTTCAGGTTCAACTTCCGAGGTCTTTGTATTCTTATTGTTTTCATTCTCTATGTCCCAGTCTTGTTTTTTCGCTGCATCATTTGCTTCCTTTCTGCTCTCCGAGTCTAGTATTTCATTGACTTCATCATCTTTAGTGGTATCTTTCCTAGTTGGTTCTTCATTTTCCACTATTTGCATCTGAGGCTCACCATTCGACTCCTCTTCATCTGTGGCAAAATCATCAATAGTATTTTGTAGCAGATTAGTTAATGGTTCAGAATATGTAATTAAATCACGCAATGATTTCGGGCGAGTATCTTCTTTCTTGTCCTCATCGTCATTGGGTGATAGCAAATCTCTTTTAATGTCCTCCACATTTTCATAGCAGTTTTCCAGTATAAGTGTGTCAGTAGAATCCCTGGTAATTGCATTTAATTTTTGAGGATCCTCACCTGTTGGTATATCTTCTATATTTTCATTGTTTTTCTGTAATTTGTCTTTACCATTGTTCTTGCCTTCTGAAAAGTATTTTGTTATAATTTTTTTTCATTTTAACAATGTATTAGCATGAATAAGAGTTACCTTCATCACTTGAGTCAATATCGATTGACTGTATTTCCAATTTATTATTTAATCTTGCTTCTATATCATTTCTAGAAATAAAAAAAATACAATTTTAACAGTGACAGAAATCAATTCTTACTATATAAAATAGGAAAGTCAAAAACCCTTGCAAATTTTAGGATTTGAGGCAGATGCTTTAGTACATAGTGATCTAGTTGCCTTGCTCATAAATCTATCTACTCTTAGCTGAAACTTTTAAATTACCATATTTGGGCAGTGTCAAATGATTTTTTTTTATGAAATAAGCTAATTATTAATATGAAGGATATTATATATTCCCAACTAACATATAAGGGTAATTAATAACCATTTAATATAAAATAACATTATTTTACCCATTTTTAAAACTTGCTATCTGATGTGTAGACAGCTTATAGTATGGATTGCTAATGTCAGGTAATATTCTCTTGAGAAATGTCTCTTTTAAACTTTGCCATGTTCTGGTTGTAACCTAAAATTTTGTTTTTAATATTAGTAAAAAAATATTTATTGAACAATTTAGAAAAACTAGTTCATTAAATATAACAACATGAAAAATGCATAGACTTCATTTTCTATGTAACAAAAATTATATAAACAAATAGTATCCCCATTAATGGAATCTTAGAAAATGATTGAGAATCAAACGGTCAAAAAATTACTTACTTCTTTCATTATATAGTGGTAGTATATTATAATAGTACAGAAACAATGTGTTTCTGTAGATTTTATAATTATGGTAATATTCTCTTTCATTATTTAAGTAAATTGTGAGAACTTAATGTTATCAAAAACATTTTATTATTAAGTAGTATTATAATATTTGTGATTTACAAAATATGGGTAATAATTGATAATTTTCAAGTAATAGAAATTGAAGACTCATACCAAATTCAAATTTAATCATAAAATGCAGGTTAATTTTAGAAAAAAATATTACCAGTGGCTGTCATTTTTATAATGTATGAAATTCAATTGAAAAAGTTTGCTAGCTTAAATAAATATGATATTTTTTTTACATAAAATAAAAATATATTTATTTTTTAGTAAGTAATATTATGATGTTAGCCTTACATCGGAACTAGCCATGTCCATCCACATTTTGCGCCCTTTTATTTCCGAATAAGCTTTGTGTTCTACTAAATATTCCACTATCGCTTTCATCTCTTTCATTGTGTATGATTTTCTGAAATGATATTAATTGTATAGCTGTGTATATGCCAAATACATATTTCTAGCAAAGATATACAGACGAATTGTGGGTAGGAAAAACAAAAAGAGAAAGTTAGCCGTGCTAAAAAATAAATTAAAGCAATATTTTTACTTAAATAAGTCTTAGAATTATCATTTACTACAGTTTCATATATCAAAGTACACAGACAATACTTAAATAGTATTTACAATTTTCAAACAATAACATGGGCAATAACTTACCCCGACATTTTGGAGGGCAATTGTTAAACTCCAATAATGCCTTGATAAATGATTGTTATTTATGATTATTCTAGTTTAAACAGATTTTTACAGCTTCCACATTTATCTTTCGAATAATATTTAAGGTACAGCAAAAACAACAAAATGAGAAACTGAACTTATTTGCAAAACCCGGCTACAACAACAAGCTGTAAGCGCTCTCCAATATTTCAGTGACATTGAAGTCACTACATGACCATAGACTAAAAATGAGGATGCTAGAAGCCCAAACTCATTAAACGTGTTTGTTAAATTATTATATTGGAATATATATTGTGTAGATATTATTTATATATATTTTATCTATTGTATGTTAATCTACGTATACATTTCTGGATAACACAGGTTATTTCATGCCTTCAGTATTTTGTTTTATTATGTCTTCACCGCCAATATTTTGGCGGGAAATAGGAAAAGTTTAAACAAAACGTTATATTAAATATATTAAAATTTTATTTTTCTCTTAGAGTAATGACATTAACATCTTTATAATGTAGGGTTACATAAGTATTCTGTAATCTATTTACGTAAAATATTAATTCTGACTTTGAGATCTTCCAGCTTTTCTTGCCATTACAGGACTTCCTCCCATCTGTCGTAAAAGGCCTCTGAGCCCACGAGCTTCTCTTATGCCAGTGTCAAATTGTTCTGATGGTATAGCAGAGAAGTCATCTACTAATGGTAAGGGAACACTGAGTCTTTCAGAATATTGAGATATACGTGATTGATGTCCTATTGGGGAGGTTTTTTCAGAAGGTTGCTGTGTCTGAAATATGTATTTAACAATTTAATTTTGAACTGTTTGTTCAGGGTGTATGAGTTTTTTTTAAAGAAATATATTTAGAATTATCTATAGCCTATAAAAGATAATTGAAATTTAAACCCTCAGATGTTATTATGTCTAAAATTTTAACAAGTAAACAATTACAATAGAGCTATCTTTTTCTAATATACATAATTAATTTCAGATAATGTATAGTATATTTGGAAAATACATGTTATGAGTTAGATGTGTAAACATAATTTTAGGAGAAAACCTGGTTCATTTTGCTGTTTTGAAAAATCTGTATTTTATATATTTGCATATTAATTAGAGTTACTTTATAAAAATCATCTTTAAGAAGGTTCAATGTTAATAAATTAATTCTAATGATCTTGATGATATTTAAAAGTAAAATATATATATATTTAAACTGGTAAGCATTAGAGATACCTTTCCTTTAAGAGTCATTATCTCATCCTGTAACCTCTTGACCAAGGCTGCATCACTCTCGTAACTAGTAAGGGTTGGCTGCGGCATACATTGAAAAACAGTAGCTAGCAGATTGTGTAATGACACAAGCACACTATCCTGCCATGCTCTAGTGAAATAGAGACTAAATGAAGGATTCTCTTCTGGCTTTTGTATGTAAGGTAACACTGGAAAATTACCAAATATTTGTAACATATTGTTATACTTACAGTAGACATTATACCTTTGAATTGTTGACATATATCTTACTAAACCAATCCCTCCATTCATTTTGGCCTTGCAGTTCAGGTAACATTTTAGATAGAAATTCTGCTACTTTTTCATTTTTTACACCTCCATTGCTCTGAGATGCTGTCACCAAGTATAGTTTATAGAGACTGTATTCTATTTTGCGAATTGCTGGAAGAGGATATTTTGAAATAAAAAAATAATAAAAAAAGGAAGTTCTTTTTAAAAAGACTAACCTGGCTGAACGTGAACCTCTAATTTTGAGAAAATTAAACTATCGAGGTGTAACCAGTACTCCTTCAGTGCAATAAGATCAGAAACGTTTATATAATGCATAATTTGATCAACTATTTTGTCAACTCTAAAACCTTTATCTTTATCAGATTTAAGGTCAGCGTCGAACGATTTTACAGTTGATGTAAACCCTCTGAAAATCAAATATTCCCGTACTAACTCATCGACTAATTGTATATGAGCCATTTTTAATCCATATACTTCAATATTCCTCCTAAAACTAGAAAAAACTATCAAACGTGATAGACAGTTGCCTTTGTTTATATTTTCCTGCCTTAAGTTTTGACTCGCTATAGCTAAATTGTCAAAACTCGACGGTATACTGTCATGCGTTCAATTCAGTTACTCTATTGGTGTATTCTTTTATTTTAACTTTATTTGAAATTTTACGGCTGTAAGAAATGAGTATTAGATTATGTTAATATAAATTGTATAGTAATTATTTATTTTAATATTATTACTGATGTCTACTATTGTTATGAGATGTTATTATTGATGATATGAAATAGAGTTTGCATACATATAAAAAATATCTGATCACAATTAAAAAATCAAAATGTCAATCAAAAATTGTCTTTATACTCTAATCAGCTGTCGATTTTCATGATCGGTGACATTTTTTTACTTTTACATTACAAACCTAATTAAGATGTGTGATAAATGAAGAGGTATACAAGTTTATCGGTATAGTCAGCATAGTGGTTGTGTTGGGGGGTGGTTTGTGCGGATGGCTGGAACGAGGAGCGGGTGTTGCGAGTGACCGCGGCGGGCGCGGCTCTCGTGGGCCCCTGAGCGAGCAGGCATGCGGCGGCATGGCGGAGGCTGCGGGCACATCGCGCGGCCTCCGCGTCTACAAAATCGTGGTGCTGGGTGACGGAGGAGTTGGCAAGTCCGCGGTCACCTTGCAGTTTGTTAGCCACAGCTTCTTGGACTATCATGATCCCACTATCGGTAATGTTAATTATTTGCATGAGTATGCCTAGCAAAAAAAATGTATTATTGTTTTTAAATGACCTGGTAACAACCATAGCCATATGGTACAATAAGTTGAATCAATTAAATCTGACCTTGCAATTTATTCTAAAAAAAATGTTAAACCTAAACATTTTATAAAATTTCTCCAATGGAACTAAATTAGTGAAAAAGTCCTCTTGGAATTATTTTTTCCCCTTTTTGGTGGTATTTTTCCCACTTCAAACTTTTTTGAATTTGCTCATTCAAAAAAGTTTTTTTCTTTTGACTCTGAAAGCCTTTATTTAAATGTTAATATAATTATATGCACATGTGACATAAGATTTTATTAAGCCAATGCATTTTATTAGACAAAAATGCCAACATCTTTTAGGCTCTCTTTTCTCAAAACTTGATAATAAATGTATTCGACGGGTTTATAACAAATAGACAAAGTAAATAAAATGGATAACAAAAGATACATATATAATTGGAATTTATAAATTTGTTGAAAACATAGATTATTTACCAAAAAGTTGGCAAAAATTGAAAATCGTTCAGACATCTTTAACTGATAACAATATCCTATGTTAAATGTCTCAGCTACAGGTCCACAATAGCTTGCATCTATCTTCCAAAGCTAATTAGCTTAAGCTAACAATATTGTACCTTCAAAATGTATTTGTGCAAAATTAAGTTTTTATACTGATACTGCAGCAATTCTTATCAACTATTTATAACTTAATATATATATTTATCAGTTCTGGTGCTATTTGATAATACCTATAATTAAAATATATATCTCATAGAAGTTATCAAACAAATTGTGATTTTTGGTGGAGTTAAATAATATTATGATTTAACGTACGAACTAATGTATGATGGATGATTAATGATGAATATTAAATTATGAATTGTGTGCTTATTTGATTTTGCAAATCCATGCAATTCATAAATAAACTAGTTATTTTTTTTATGTAATAATATTTTTAATAAAACTAAAACAACTTACAAAACTTAGATATAAATTTTAATTGATCAAATATGATTTTTTTTAATATAGCATATTGAATATGCTGGCATAAATTGCATTCAGGTATAAATTAAGGTCATCTTTTTGTTGACAATTAATCAAAGCAGCATAAATATATTGCTATACAATTTGTAAATATTAACATCACTTAAAATTCTGTGACAGGGTATATGTCATCTTAAAATATATCTTCAGAGAAAAAACTTTTTATCTTTGATTGGTAAAATATATTTCGTGTCTTAATCTGACTTCAAATATAAAACTTAAGTAACTAATCAGATACTCTGTATTGACCCATTTGGTAAGATAAGTGGGTGCTTTCAACCATTTCAAAGTAAGCTTGAGAATATTGTACTTATATTCTGTTTCAGAGGATTCATACCAACAACAAGCAGTCATTGACGGCGAGCCAGCTCTATTGGACATCTTGGATACTGCAGGACAGGTAATAACACTTCTACAACTAACATTGAGTAGTCAAAACTGTTATGGAAATATAGTAGAAGTATTTTATTCTTTGTTCAACTGATGGGCTTTTTTGTTAGGCTGTGTTTCTGTACCATAAGTGATTAGAGTGACATTAAGTTGTCTTAATCCATAGAGCTCTGTTACTGTCCAAACTATCTCAAAGGCAATGATGATTACAAGTAAATTAGGTTTTCTTTTAATGGGTTAACACTACTAGCTAATTTATGTCTTCCAGGTAGAGTTCACGGCTATGCGGGAACAGTACATGCGTTGTGGTGAAGGTTTCATGCTGTGCTACTCGGTGACGGACAGACGGTCGTTTCGTGCGGCTGGTGAATACCAGCGGCTCTTGGCCCACGCTAGACCCAACGAGTCGCTGCCAGTAGTACTGGTGGGGAATAAGCTGGATCTAGCGCCGAGGTTCAGACAGGTGTGGTTGTGATCTCACATTTGTGTTCTATGCATGAATAGGGAGCCCTAAGCAAACTCTGTCTGTCTTATAAATCTTGAAAGCCTTTATGTTTAAAAGTATTCATCATGAGACATGATGTAACAGTTTTCATGTTGAATTATTCCTCATTTATGTTAACATAAAAAAACTTTACCAAGAAAAGTCTGATCTGAGCCTGATCTGAGCAAAGCCTCATTGGTTTAATTTTTTTTGCGAGGGTTATTTACAGATTACGTTTCTAAATTCCTCTCTCGTGCTTACTGTATTTGATATAGTAGAAGTTGTTACCATTTGATAAGACAATATTATTATGTATCAAAAAAGGGTAAATAAAAAAAAGTGTGCAATAACACAAAATACATTTTGAAGATCCTTGTGCCAGTGTTTTGGTAGTCTATGCGAATGTTTTTTTCTTGCTTTATGCAGACTTTATCAAGAGTCTTTCTCATGTTAAAAATAACTCATTATTCCTTACTTACTAATTTTTTTTTTAAGTAATAGCTTTTCGACCGTGGTCTTAACCACATTTTTTGCTATCGACCAGTTTTTTGTAATTAGTGTGGATATTAGCTTCTTGGAAAGAACACAAATTTGTACTGTAGCGATGTTTAAATTCTTTATGTTAAAATAAATATATTACAAATAATTTAAAAGTTTTGAAATACTCGCTTTGTCTTCTAATTTTGACGTTGCTAATAGTTTCCCGTAATTTTTGCAAAGTGAGATCATTTATTGAAGTGTTGCTTTAGCAACTGGCTGTAAGGAGGCTTCAGCGAGCCTTGGGGTCTAAATATCCCCAAAAAAAAGTCCTGGTGCAGAAGGTAAGGGGAAACCGCTGCTACTATCTTCCCAAGAAAGTCATCCTGTATACGGATCACTGATACGTGATGACCACGACGAGTCTGCTAAAACTCTTGCTATGATGTTGATGAACTTTAGCAATACAATTTTTAAATAAGAAACTAAATTAGACAAAACAATAATTGTTTTAGGTAACAACTGATGAAGGTAAAGCTCTAGCTAGTCAGTTGGGGTGCCCTTTTTTCGAGACGTCAGCCGCCCTACGTCACTTCGTGGACGACGCCTTCCACGCCCTCGTGAGGGAGATAAGACGTCTGGAAAGACAGAGACAGGTATATAATGCTGTTTATGATTTGCAGTTTATATTTAAAAAAATCCTAGGATTTCAGGACCTTTCTAAACAATTTTACGGGTTAATTAGCTGATTTAGTTAACATCTATAAATATTTTTATTTATTCGCTAATTATATTTCGTGCAACATCGTTTTCGGGTGAGAAATGACTCGGAAAATATCGATAATCGAATTAAAAGACATATTTTTCAAACATAAACATTTCCTCTACTTGAAAACATAATACTTTTTTTTGCTAGTCTATCGGCCAACAGACAGCTTAAAGAAACCTAATATAAATAAAAATACTGATCCCCTATTTTTTTCTCCATCCGTGGGATGTATTTTAAAACGAAGTGGCGAACAATATGTTATCATAATTCGAATAAAAATTATATCCTTTCTTCCCTCCAGCCTCCTCCCTGTGTGACGTCATCCGGTGGTCGCCGTCGGTGGCGTCGCCTTCGCAGCATCTTCGCCTTCGTGTTCCGAAGACGGCGGCGTCACCACTCCTCTCCATGAAGCGATAAACACCTTTATTTGTATGAACTTAAGGTTGGTTGTTCTTTGATTATTACCAATTGGACATTTCCACCCATCACTTTAAAGATGTTTTTATCATAACATTTGAATTTGTACCAGTAAAGATAGTGCGCTATAAACGTCTTTAAAACAATGATGTTACGGTTTATTTTTCTATGTAATTTCAATTGTGTAGCATTACAAATGTTTAATAATACCTTTAATGCTTTTTTGCCAAATAATTTTCTATAACAGTATGAAATATGTATGTGTCAATAATAACAAGAAATTTGTTTTAATTCAGTAATCACAGCAGAATGTTTTTGTTGATTACCTATGTACATATATTTAATCGTCTATATAAATAAAGGTACATAAAACAGTTACATAACAAACGTTAGACCTGTTTAAACTGATGGTATTTAATTAGAATGGTTATATAAAAATAATGTTGAATTTCCAACAAAACTTAATTAATATACAATAACATTTGTAATATAATCTTTTACGCGATCTTTATAATACTTTTTTTTAAAAAAAGAAAAGAGGTATCCAGTAAACTTATTGGACAAAGAACACATACACGTACCAGGATGTCTGTAATATGATGATAAAATAAAATATGATACATTTGAATAATTCAGCTTTTATCCATTTAGTATGAAATATGAAGACAAACCGAAATGCTTAATAGCGCTCATTTCACTAACTGTAGTAAACACAAGTGACTGCACTGCTGCACTTGTAGTTTCTAAGCTAATGATTTTTTGTGTATTGTTTTTTGCTTTATTGGATAGTTCATAGTCGTAAATTGTTCCTATTAAATAGACCGGTACAGCATAAAAATGTATGAGATCAGCTTGGTGTTATGAAGTTTACTTTTGAGTGCAGTCTACAAAAAACCTGTTTGGGTCCTTCTCACAGAATGTGAAAGACAAAAATTAAAATGTTTAATAAGATAATTCAAAATTATTTATGAACAAGTAATTTTTGACTGCCCCCAGGAAATATATTCCTTAAACGGTACTTGATTGTTAAAAAGGCCGCCAAAATATGAGGCGTTGTAATAATTTATCTATTTGATAGTTTGTTGGTGTTTTTTTCTTGTTCGGATGGAATTTTACTCTATGAGTTGATTTGGACAGGTTACTATAAAATCAAATTTGTCTGATCCAAAGATAGATCAGCAAAAGATATGAATTAAGTGAATTTTGCAAAAGGTATCAATGCAAGTTAAAAAATATATTAGGATCACAAAAAAGTTTTTAGTTTTGCTAAAAATGGACTGTTTACTGGCCAAAAAAAATAAATTAACATCAAATAGTTTGGTTTTAAATGTATATAAGCAATTGTACCTTTATTAATATAGCTTTAAAGATTTCTTAACTTCATCTTCTGGTACCTTTCTTATATGTAGCTGTTTCTTAACACTTCTCTTTATCATTCAAATGCTATAATTTGTCAACAGTTAAAAATGACACAACTCTTCCCTACAGAACGCAATGATCTTTCACAGGACCCGCACTAGAGGATTTTAAGGCATTTGAAACATTATTCCTTATTATGAATAGCATTACAACCAGAAAAGATTACATTTGAATGACATTATCTTGCATCGATAATTCACACCTGTTTCTGTTTAAAGTATTTATAAAAGAGACAATTGGAGCAGTATTAAAAATAATAATAATAATAATTCCTACTTCCTGTGAATTTTTAAATCGTTTGGAACATACATATAATGTTTCCTTTTGTTATATTGTTAAAAATCCACTACCTCATTGTGATGCTTTTTATAAGTTAATTGTTTTGTGTACAGTCAACTACAAAGGTTGTATATATATATATGTACAGAGTCTTATTTAAAGTTGCATTTTTTGTTTATGTAATTTATTTATTTTATGGAGCATAATTATATATTATTTTTTTTGCTATTATAACCCATATTGACCATAAAATAATTTTGAACAAAATGTCACAATTGTGATGCTTTTCTTGATAAAGTTTGATAACTATTAATCTCCTATCCATTTGACCTGTACTTTGCAAAGTAGAGTGTGCAAAACAGGATGATTTAGAAAATAAATTCATGAATTTAATTATTAAAGTAAATAATAAAAAAGAGATGCATATTTTTGTAGCTGATTGTACCTAGTATTAAAATATATTTATTAAATTTATCCTACTCGTAATTCCATTTCTACCTCTTTCTTATAATTGAATCATCCGATGTTCCTGATTGAGAGCCATATATAGATATAATGTTACTGTCAAACTATAAAATAGCTTACTTCATTGTCTATTAAGACATTAAAAAAAAATTCGAAGTAAAAAAATGTATGGGCCTAATTTTACCTTAAAACTGTACTTACCCCATAATGACAAGCTCACGGCGTAATTCAAACATTAACTTATACAACAATTTTCATTATCTTCATAATGTTCTACATATTTAAAATCTTCTCAAATAAAGTTGCCTATTAGTAACTGGCCTCAAGTAATGTCTTCCGCAATGGAATACAAAGAAAAGCAATAATTTATTTATATAGATACAGTAATTTTAATTCGTCGAGTGTCAATGTTTAGATTACAATTTTCGTGTTAGTTGTAATTGGTATGTGGGTAAAGCGTTGTGCATGAATCGAACAGCCGAAAAACGTTGGAAATTACATTTAAACCTTTTTGGTTTGTTTGTTTATTCAATACTCAAATAGAATGTGTCAGTGCGTCATGTTACTTACACTTATGCCTTTTGTAATGAACTCTTACGAGTATTAGATATAAATTCCAACTCCTCTATTAGGGCACATAACTTCGTTTCGTAAAAGTAGTAAAATATTAACCCCAAAATTTATGATTTTTTGCCAAATTGTACGTAAAGATTTAACACAGTAAATACAAAAAAGAATAGAAGTATTCTACAATATATATGGCCGGAGAGGTAATTTAGATCGGTTTAGAAAAGTAATTTAAATTTCAGTTTCAATAGTCTACGTACGAAGTATTTTTTTCGTCGTAAACGTCGTTTCACATTAGAGATTTTTTGGATAGCGTTTTCCTTTTAGACCTTTTCATATGGAGTTGTATTGAACAATAACTTTTTGACAGATTCTATTCGGACGTTTCGTTTATTTGGACAGTAAAAAATAAATAAATATAGTTTTATTGAAACGAAAACTAGTCAAAATATATAAGGACATAGAGCTCTGTTGGTACCAAAGCAAAATTCTTACGAAGTTTAGAACTCCATAACTGCGTGGACTAATCAAGAGTTCAACTTATATTGACGCTCGATAAGAAAGGATTCATATGATAAAAAAAAATATGTTAGAGACATACAACATTGACGTCTTTGAAGGAACTCTGCTGTTATAATGCGAGAATAAAAAACGCTACGAGAAAGCAATCAATGTGAAAGGTATCTTATAGTCGAAGGCTACACTATGCCTACATACAGTTTATATCGTCACGGTGCATACGAAAAGTTTTTAGTATTTTCGCATATTATAGCACTATCGTAGATTTTCGAAGGGGAAACGGGAAATCCTTCGTATGTAGTGTCGATATAGACGTATAGTAAGCGTAGTGATGGTAATGTTACGTAGAATGTTTGATAGCGAGCCCAGTAGTGTCCGTTTTTATTTTTTTTTATAGTTTATCTATTAAAATTAATAGATGTATTAAATGTCATAGAATGTTTAAATTACGACCTCCGAGTACAATTTACGTCTAGACGTATACAATATGGTCTGTCTGACAGATACAGCAATAAAAATATAATATATATATATATAGTAAGTGATAATTATTATGTGTGTGTGATAGTTTTGTATTAATCGTATATAAATATTTAGATCGATACGCACAAATTTTTAGAATAATTATTGTCATGTTGAGATACAGGGTGATGGATTTGTTGAAAAGACCAATAGCATCATTCCACTTGATATTTGTTTATTGTATTTTTTATCAGCAATAAAAAATAGCACACCTTATATAAAGTGATTTTTAAATATCTTACCGTTATGATCTATATGAGCGAATGTATATCTCAAAATATTTTGACATTATAATACATCTTATTTAATCTGTATTACAAATTTTATTTAGATTTTTCTCATTTTGAAATTGATTTCTGTAATGTATTAAGAAAAAATGTATTGCACACGCGATTTAACAGGTTGAGAATGGATTCTTATCTATATTCCAAGTATTATAAGGAAAGTTGATAATGTTTTACTTTTGGAGCATATGCTTATTAAAAATATTTACCCAAATTCTAAAAATAGAAAATAGAAGGGAAGCCATGTAACGTAGTTTAAAATTATTACGTTCAAAACTAATTAAAGGGACACCTACTTATAACTATATTATGTATGCATTAGAAATTATGTAATATTCAATAGGCTTACATAATATAATGGAGTCCATTCGTCATCTAGTCATTAGTTGATAGTATGAGTTACGGCCTGTAGACGAAACCTGAGTCCGTAAGTTTTAAGGCGTTGCGTTGTTTTAAAAAAAAGTTTCCGTTTTGAAGTTTGACATCTAAATATAGATAGTGTCCCTAAATTGAAGCCACAGAGAAATTTACGTCAAATGTCACAAAACGTGACAGTGACAGTGACAGCTCAGTATTTTTTTTGACTTGGGTGTTCATATTTCAGCAAGGTGAGGTTTAAATGTGTTTATTGTTTGATCTAAGTCCAGCATATTTATTCTGAAGATTTATAAAATGAAACCCTCCACAATTGTTTTCAATATTCACGTCACTTCGAGACGGAGATTTTTTTTTCTACACTTCTTTATAATAATAATTTGTGTCATATTATCTGAATATAAGAAACACATAAAAAGCTCTTGCTATGTATTTTACTGAGTTTAAACATATGAATCTGTATTGTACTTGTAATTTTGGACGAAAAATCTGCCCGCAGATATATAAATAACATATAGCCAGCAAACATTATAATAAAATATACATACATATAATGTAATCCCTATATTAATATATTTGTGTTAAAATTATATGAAATATTTTAAAAACGATGTTGTAATATGTTAATACTATTGTGAATTTGTCTTTATTTATAAATAATAATATGAATTGTTTTTAATTTTATTATTTATAACACCAAATAGTACCTTTAATGTTTAGATTTAATATATTTTATTCAAATATATAAACAGTGTGTAGCAGTTTCGTTGAATAAATGTCATGTTTAATAGGTCCGTGTTTTTTTTATTATCTTAGAACCTCTTCAACTTTCGTGAGGATTTGCAAACCGGACGTAGACTTAAGATCTTGTTCATACATATGAAGACAAACCTTATTAATAAAAATGTCTATTAAATTGTATTAAAATCGATATTAACTATATCAATAAAATTTTAGCGTTCGTTTGTAATTTTGAATTCGAAAGTCTTCACTGCACTCGCATGAAATAAAAAAATCAATAAATATATAAAAAATGCAATGAACTTACTTTGATTATTTTTTTTTGTCCTCGTTTGTCTGTTTGTACCCTTTAATATCACAAACAGCACGACTGATTTTGGTAGCGAAGTCACTCGCAAGTAGGTAGAACCCTAAAAGAGCTATTCAACCCAATTGTAAGCAATTTTGATACTATCGATTGTAATGTGAATAACGTTGTTTAAAAAATTATCCTTATATATTATATAATAATGATTACTAAAAAAAAGTATTTATATAATGAAT